>CAHIKZ030000622.1:550000-822500 GCA_903632075.3 Acanthosepion pharaonis
CTATATAAGTAGCATGGTGTGTTCTTGCTGTGAAGGTTTGCCATGGTGGGACCAAAGAATGTAGTTTGTCTGAGCACTTTTCATGGAAATAGTGGTAGAGCAGCGAGAAGCTTCCCACATCCCACCTGTGGGAGAGATTTTGAAGGATAGAGAATAATTCATCATGCACAAGGGCTTGGAGATGTTTTTGAACTTAAGGCTTGAGAGTTAGGTCTGGGCAGATCCCACCCAAATATGACAAAAGTACTCCATTTTTGAACCAGTCTGGCTCTTGTAAAAGTATGTAACACTGTATCCTCACCCCACACACTCCACATGACCGGCCGTTGGTCCAGTATCATCCAGTATTACAGGTTAGACACAAGTCTCCAGTTCCCAATGTCAATTCGAAGCCACCCTCCAGCCATGTTGGGATTGTTTTGATCCTGAAGAGTGGTTATTAGATTGTAGAAATCCAGAATCTCTTCCCACGAGTTCATTGGGTGAGAGTCAGGTTAACAGAAAAATAAATATAACTGTTGATTTGATTTTGAAAGGACAAAATTTTTTTTATATATATAAAAGCAAACATACAAAAAAATAATTCTTGTTGCACAAGGTCGAATGTTTCTTGTATATGAACAATAACCAAACAAATACAAATGCTTCCAATAATTTTGGTAAGGAGAGATGTGGGTTTCGTTTTAACCCTTTTTGGTCTGTTCTTAGCGCAACTGCTACAACATTTGATGTTCCTGTTCTCAGTGGTAGTAGTATTAGTAGTAGCAGAAGTAGTGGTACTTAGATGTTAGCAGCAGTATTTTGCTTCTTCACCCTCAGCTTCAGCAATACACAGCGGATGCTTCCTTTTCAATCTCTGACATCTCTCCACTCAGTTCAACTGCATTCGAAGACAGATGTATCCAAAACTCTCTCCCTTCTGGTTGGCTTGCCTCTTTATTAAGAGAACCAGTCTCACGTGTCCCAGACTGGTGACATATCTGTTTTTCTAGTGTGAACATACTGACAGACTATCAAAGTACAACTTCACTCCTCTGAGAATAAACAATTTACTTTTTCATCAATTGGTTTCCAAAGTTCACAACAAGACACTATTGTTTATCACCTTGCTATTAATTATTCTGCCGCTCTTTGTAAACTACAGAGATTCTTGTTTTAAAAAGAAATTCTAAATGAAAACATCCTTAATTTTAACTTTGATCCTTATAGTGCCAAAATCCATTTCTTTGTTTAAAAGTTTCAAATTATTATTGTTCCAGTAATTTTCTATTAGTAATCTGATGTCCTTTGTACACTTACAAAAGATTGTATTTTGTGTTTTAAATTAACTTTCTGTAACATTTACATTTCAAAGTCTTTACAGCACATTAACATCTTGGTTATTCGAAAACACCTCTCTTTCACTTGGTTTTTTCTGTTTTACAGCATATCCTCCTTTATTATCATTATTATTATTATTTCAGGGGTGATATTGCCCCTGTCACAGGTAGAGGATAGCAGAAGGGGTCAGGTATTTACTGGAGTAGTACAGAGAGTCAACCATTTTACCTGCATTCCTAGCAATGGATCGTATGTACAAGTTCCACTTCAAGTTGAGTGTGAGTTTGAGACCCCAATAGTTTTTCAATGTACGATGCTTTCCCAAGAGGACTTCCATTCATCCTGATTGGTGGTAGTTTGGCAGCAGATTGGCAAGTTACAGTTATAATGAAAGTTCTGTCTGAATTTGTTGATAGAATGTTTTTAACAAGATTTAATGAGATTCAATATCTAAGTGATATTTGCTGGTATGTAGATGATTAATATATCTCTTTTTCTTTCAGATTCTGTAAAAATCACTTTTGAAAAGTTTCCAAATTGATCTGATGTTTGCTCCAGGTAAAGAACCCATTCATCATGCCATTCTCTATGAATTTCATCGAAAAATAACGCAAATGCAGTGGTAGAATCCATCAAAAGCACATCTGGTGATCGTGCAGTGTATGAAAGAAGATGGTTTTTCCCATTTTTGAAGGGGGATTTCAGCCAAGATGAGTCACAAGAAGGTTGCCAAAGTGGAATTGATTCTGATGAAAACAAAACTCATAAGGTACTTCAGCATAAACATATGACTGTTCATCATGTCATGAGAAGTCTTAGGAAAGTGTCGGAGATTGGAAAGTAAGTTTCACATCACATCTCAGCAGAGAATCATTAACAATATGTCAATTATGGCACATCATTGCCCTCCCATCAGCTTCAAATCCTTTTTGGGGGCAGATTGCTTACCAGTGATAAGAAGTGGCTACTTTACCACAGTTTTAAGTGGGGGCATCAGTGGCTTATTCATGGTGGAAGGCCTGCTCAATAACCAAGAGAAGGATTACATCCAAGAAAGATTCTTCTGTGTTGTTGGTGGGATATGCAGGGAATTGTTTATTATGAACTCTTAAACAATAATCAAGCAAGCACAACCAAAATTTACTGTTAAGGCATTTAATATCATCTTAGGACAAAAATTGTTTATCTTTAGCAAACAAAGAAAGGATCATCATTCACCATGATAATGCCATATGTCACGCAAGACCAAATATTTTGAACTTTTTTTAAAACTTCACCCTCTATACTTTCCACATTATGCTTCTTCTGATTAAAATATGTTCAGAAGTTTGCAAAGGCACTTAGACTACCTTCAAAAGAAGAGGTTAACACTGAATTGGTCTCTTATTTCATTTCAAATCCTAAAGAATTTTAAACATGTGGTATTAAAAAGCTGTTTGACAAATGGATAAGTTTATTAAAAATAATGGTTACAATGGGAAAGGCATGAGCCATCTTTATCCTCCTCCCCTCCCAGCTATGGGCTAAATAGCAGGGTAAACTGAGTTCTCAAATCTTTGTCGGTAATGTGCATAAGAGAAGGACAACTCTGAACTGTAAACCACTCTATTATCTTTCCCAAGAATGCATGACAATTCACAGATAATAATGAAAATAAATCTGCAGAGAGCTATGACTGCTTTGACATGACATTTAAAAAAAGTGTTTATGATTAAATACACCTGTATCAGCCACTATTTTGTTTTATTTATCGTAGGAAAAATCAAACAGAACTTTTGTTACAACCTGATATATATATATGTGTGTGTGTGTGTGTGTGTGAAAATAAATATGCAAATATGCAAAAATTTGCTTTTCTCTCTGCTGGGCACCGATAGCCTAGGGGTTAGAATCTCCAACTGATGCCAAATCAGTTAGGTTTCGTTCCCAGCCTGAAGCAATCAGATGTCAAGCTACACTGATAAGCTATGATAGAGCGAATCAGTCTGTCTGTGGATGACAGTATATATATATATATATATATATATATATATATATATATATATATATATATATATATATATATATTAAAAGAATTAATGGATTTATTTTAATCTGACATTTTATTACTTCAAGCATTATTTTTAGTGGACACTCATGTTTTAAATAGACAGCCTGTTTTTGTTTTAAACAATTTATATTACAACTATCAATCTGGTGTGTGCACTTGAGAAATCTTAATAAAGAAAATGTGTACTCTGACATTTTCTTTAAGCATTCTCAAGTGAGCAGTCTGGTAAATGTAATAGGGAATGTTTAAAATAAAAATGGGACATCTATTTCAAATATGGGTAGCCACTGCAAATAAAGTTTGAAGTAATAAAACACACACACACACACACACACACACACACACACACACACACACACATCTCTCTCTCTCTCTCTCTCTCTCTCTCTATATATATATATATATATATATATATATATATATACACCTACACACATACACCAAATTTAAAACTGTCACCAAACTGTGTGGTGGTAGTGAACTTCATCCAACTAAAGTTCTACCATTTTTTTTTCAGTTACCATCATGACTTGGACTGGTGCATACCATGCATTTGCTGTTGAAACCTTTTGAAAACTAATGAATCTGTAATTGTAACACAAAGAGCTTTTCATACTCGTTTCATGTTACATCAGAATGATGCTGTTCTGTGTTGAAAATTTCAAGGCCACAGATTCAGCACTCTAACAAAAGCCACCTAGAAAGCCTTGAAGTGCTCATACTTTAGGGTGATGGAAAAGAGTGTAGAGCGAATAGAGGCCACTATTCGGATGGTATCATTTTTCAGGCCAAATAAACAAACACTGTATTTTTTTCTTTAAACTACAGTGAAATAAATTTTTTAATAGCAGTCAACTTGTTTTTTTTTCAACCTTTAAAATGTTGAAGGTATTTCTGCTGCACTTGCTCTCTCTCTCTCTCTCTCTTTTCTCTCTCTCTCTATATATATATATATGTGTCTATACATGTAAATATATATATATATATAGATATATATACATGTATGTATATATATAGACATATATAGATATATATATATATACATACATGTATATATATATATACATGCACATATATATATATACATACATATTTACATGTATATATATATACATACATGTGTATATATATACACACACACATATATATGTACATATATACATGTATATATATATATACACACACACATATATATATATATACATATATATATATACATACATATATATATATATATATATATATATATATATACACACACACATATATATACAGATACACACACATATATATATACACACAGACACACATGCACACACAGATGGACCACAAAGTAATTGAGAACAAATTATGATATAAATAAAAAGATATTCAATAGAAAAATCAGTCTATTTTGTTAAAATATACTCTTATACATGCACATATATATATATATATATGTACATATATATGTATGTGTATGTATATATATACACATGTATATATATATACATACACATACATATATATGTACATATATATATATATACATACATACATGTATGTATATATATATATACACTCACACACATATATATATATATACATGTATATATATATACATACATGTATATATATATACACACACACACACATATATATATATACACACACACAGTCACACACACACACATATATATACACACACAGACACACACACACACAGATGGGCCACAAAGTAATTGAGAACAAATTATGATATAAATAAAAAGATATTCAATAGAAAAATCAGTCTATTTTGTTAAAATATACTCTTATATATATTATGTACAAAGATTATCAGATAATTGATAAAAATTTATAATATAAAATATTCAATAGAAAAATCTGTTTATTTTCAAAAGAATGTATACTCATGTTCAACTTAAAAAAACTGAAAGAGATTATTGAAAAATATACCCCCAATCTTGAGGACAGTGGCAATGCAGCCTTGGAAATGACTGCATGCTTGGATCAAATGCTTCTTATTCATATTGGCCATCATATCTATGAAGGTAGCCTTCAACAGATCCTTCGTATTGTGGGGTAGCAGGTTTGGCTACCTCTTGATGACACCCCAGAGTTAGCATTCCAGGAGATTCAAATCAAGGGTGGTAGAAGGCTACATACATGTTGGGAATTGACATGATCATGAAAATTCTTGACTAGCCAAGAATTTTCATGATCATGTCTATACTCAACATGTAGCATTCTGTTACCGATGTTGCTGATACTCAGACTTTCAATTTTTCCATTGCTCATTAACTCAGTTAAATAGTGGATTTCCCTTACCTGTTTCCCTAATAAATCTGGTCAACATTTTTCTTTACTTTATTTGTTCCTTACCTCTTCTAGCTCTTGTTGAGCTTCACAATTCTGTCCAATTGGAAATTCAGATCACGCTGTAGTATCTATTGATATTTCTTTTGAGTCATCTATTAGAAAGGAACCTCCTATTCACAAGACTTCTTTCTGTTACCAGCATACTGATTGAGATTCATTTTGTAACTTTATTCAAGATGCCCCTTGGATTGATATTCTTAACCTTCCTATTGAGCATTGGGCCACAGAGGTTTCTTCTTGAGTTAAAGTCAATGTTAATGCTTTTGTACCTTTTTGTAAATATCAGGTAAAACCACAATGTTCTTCTGTTCAGCTGCTATAGCCCATAGGAATCACTTTTTCCTGGCATGCCAGCATGATAATTCTGATCACAACAGATGACTATTTATGACTGCTTGAAATAACTGTAAATGTGTCCTCAAAGCAATTAAGTCTTTGCTGATAAAATGGGCATTGTATAGCCTCTAACAAGTTTGGTTCATGTGACTACTGGCTACTTTGTAATAGCATGTTAAATAAGAGTAAGTTTTCTATTCCTCCTCTCTTCAACCAATTTGAGATGTTAACATCTGCTGATAAAGTAGAATGTTTTGCTTGTAAATTCTCTTTAAATTTTTCTCTTGACTCATCTGGAGTATCTTTACCTGACTTTCCATATAGAACTGAGTCTCTATTAAGTGATATGCATATAAATCCATTCATGGTTTCTGCTATCATTTCTAAACTGGATCCTCACAAAGCCTGTGGACTTAATGGTATCTCAGCAATAGTCTGTAAGAAATGTGCTCCTGAACTGGTTCCTGTTCTCTCTAAATTCTACAATAAATGGGTTGCTGCATCTTTTAATACTTTCCTGCTTGTTGGAAATTCTCTTCTTTAGTTCCAGTCATTAAGAACTCAGGCAAACTGTCTGATTCTTCCAATTATTGGCCTATTAGCCTCTACCTCTTTTTGGCCATGTACTAGAGGCTCTAATTAACTCTGAATTGGTTAAACATCTCGCATAGCAGGATCTTCTTTCAGACAAGCAATATGGCTTTTGCTTTTCTGGGTCAACTGCTGATGTCTTCACAATTATTGCTGAAAGAGTCTATCAAGCTTTAGATAAGAATAGTGAAGCTCAGACTGTTGCTTTGGATATCCCAAGGCATTTGACATAGATTGGCATACTGGTCTTCTTCACCAGTTGAAAGGTTATGGTATTTCTGGATGAACTTTTGAACTGATTCAGTTTTACTTATCAATTCTTGAAATGAAAGTTATCTTGAATGACCACTCTTCTAGGTTTTTTTTTTTTCATAAAGGCTCTATCCTTGGGCCTACATTGTTTTTAATTTTTATCAATGGCCTTCCTGATGTCATCAGTTATCAACTTGGTATCTATGCTGATGACAACTATTTACTCTTGTCTTAATAGTGAGTCTGATCAGTTTGATAAGGTCAAATTGGCAGCTGATCTGAAAAATTATCTACAATCTGTTGTTAAATGGGACAAGGAGTGGCTTGTTAATTTTATCATCTTAAAATCAAAACTGCTCACATCTAAGAGAACCATTTGTCCATCTAACCTCCAGGAGAGTAACTTGTTGCACTTTCTCAGCCTAATGTTTTCAGCTGAAATGAAGTGGAAAGAGTTTATTGAATCGCTAAGTCTGCAGCTAAGAAGGTTGGTTCACTATGTTTTCTTACCTGAATCTATCTTATATATTTATAAGTCTACCATTCATCCATGCTTTGAATATTACTGCCACATCAATCAACCAACACTTTTATCTCCTGGGTTATGTGTTATTAGGGATAATGCCATTGGCTGATTGATTCTAAAGGTGATTTGACACAAAAAGTTGTGAGTTCAATCCCCGACCTTAGTGGAGATAACAAAAACTTAGGGAGTTATCTAGGTGAAATAACTAAAACTGAGATATTCAAAGGCATGGTACATGAAATTAGATCAATCTACCCACCTGGACTAAATAAAAGGGTCAGTTTTAAATTCCAACAAATATCATCTGAAGAAGGCCGAAGTGCACAACCAAAATGTTGTGAATGTGATAGGAGGACAACAATCCAATCAATGTAAATAATGTAAACAGAAATGAGAATGTGCTGTAACCTAGAAAAAGTTACTTAATAAGAACAACCAAAACAAATGTTGGAAATAGAACAGTAATTTTTATAACATTAACAACATACAAGATTTGCCAGGTGGATGTAGGAAGTAATCCACTGCTAGTGGTGAATCCCCCACCACCAGATAGTATATTCCACTGTATTTATGAGGAAAATTTATGGGACATACCCATTATAGTCCATAGGTTCAATGTAACAGAATGTTAAAATTTAGTGCATTCTGTGTAACATTCCATTTAATCATCTTCCATTAAAGATTAAATAGCTATCACAACTATAAACCATTAATATATTCTATCATGACCAGGTGTACATTAACTATAAACAAAATGAGATAACCATTAAAAATGATAATTTGCCAGTACATATCATTCAATAATCCCAATAAATACCTCAGATTTAAGATTCACTATAAAAAATCAATGGCATCTAACATAAACTCACCTGTATATATCACTACTTCCATGGAAAGTGCTCAAATAAACTACATTCTTGCTTCTACCAGGTCTAACCTTCATGGCTCGGATTCACCATGTCACTTACATAGTTGTAACCCCCCCCCATATTCCCTACGTATTCCATCAGTGAGAAATAAGTTCCATTCAAAGAGCTTCTTCCTGGGAACCACTGCTCTGTGGAACAGACTCCTAAGGGGATGTTTTTCTGATCACTACAATCTTAACCTGTTTAAGTCTAGAGTTAGCTGCTATCTTCCTCATCTATCCATATAAATTACTCCTTAATATAACCCTCTACTTCAAGTGGCCCCTAGACTTTGTACGGGTTGAAACTTACTGTAATATATATATATATATATATATATATATATATATATATATATATATGTATTCAATTAATTAAAAAAGGTTCAATATATATATTCAATTAATTAAAAAATGTTCACATATATTCAATTAATTAAAAAAAGGTTTTGTTTTGTCAACTTATGTTGAAATGCTCATCAGGGCCAGATATTTGATAAATCTATTGAACTTATTAATATACCTTATATTTATACTCTTTTGTAAAAAATGAATGCTAATTCTAATTTTCAAATTTGAAATTCTTAATGCATACATGTATATAGGATAATCATCAATGACACAACAAAAATATCAGAACTCCAACAAACTAATCCATGTCTGAGGAATGCTTCTCTAATGACAATTCAAACACATACATTGGTTTCATTGCTGCAACATTGTCATATCGCTCAAGTATCAATCCCAACTTGAAGCAATCAGATGTCTAACCACACTGATGAGCTGGAATACAGCAAAACAGCCTGTCTGTAGATGACTATATATATATATATATATATATATATATATATATATATATATATATATATAGCTAGCTATACACACACACATACAGGGCTTTATGGAGCTCTCCAAAAAGGAGTGTGCTCCTTTTTACTGGAGCAAAGGAGAAGAGGGCACATCTTATATTTAACTGGTGTGTAGTGTAAGCAGCTCTATTTGGGATTAAAGAGCAAGGTATTTTGCACTCTGTGCTCCTAAATTATTTGAATATTTTAAAAAATTAGTTTGTATTCAACAATAAAAAAGAAATGAAAAGAAAATTTGTGCTAAACTCTTTGAGTTATTTTTTATTATTATATCTGTGGTAAATGTAAGAGAGAGAGAGAGAGAGTGTGTGTGTGTGTGTGTGTGTGTGTGTGTGTGTGTTAGTTACACATGAAAATGGAAACTATTTCAACCTCTACCAGGGTTTTGGTAATCTAGGTATTACTGTTCTGACGTCCAGGACATTTAAGTTGCAGGAGACATTCTGAAAGAAATGTCTTCAAAATAGTCAGTCACTCCTTAGAGAAAGTCTTTGATGTAATTTTTTATTAGATATTTATGTATGTGTGCATGAGCGTTGGTGAGAGAGAGAGAGAGCGTATAAAAGCTGTCTGTAGATAATGGTGTGGGGGAAGAATGGTTTGAACTTTTTTATTTTTATGACAAATTTTCATTGCTGAATAATAAATAAGCCAATGTTTTCTTTTTAATTTACTGACAATTTACTTTTTTACATAATTTTATCATTATTATTTTTATCATTATCATCATCAGTAATAACTTCCACTGAATTTTCTCACCTATTTCCCTCATATTCATCCAAATGTTGAATAAAAATTCATTCTTGGTCTGAAATGATATTTTTTGTCCTGAAATAAAATTCTAATTTAGTTTTTAATGTATATAAATTAGTCCCCTATACCTCCCGATCTGGACATTATAGCCCTGATATTGTTGCAGTGAGGTTTTTCTACACCACCCCATAGGTAATAATACTTTTTAAAAAAAATATTGGGGCAGCAGTCCTCGGCTCTTAAGCACTCCCTTCTGCAAGTACGGCCCTGCTATTGTTGGGGCTTTATCTGGATCCCATGATTCTCAGTTATATAAAAATATAGAGTAGGGTGGCTTAGCCCCCAAATTCCAACTCCAGGACGGCCCTAAAATCAAATTTTCAATCGACTTCTATTTAATCTGTTACCAAATTTTGATATTTTTTCCTAGTTTTTTCTTGTTTTTATACACAGTAACAGATGTTTAGTCTTAGTGTATACAAGAAGTGTCCTGCTTTCAAACATCACTGATCATTTGCATGAATATGTTATGATTTTAAAATTTTAAAAAGTTTAAGGCATTTCTTTCTTGTTTTTTTTTCCATCTTGAAATTTGGTGTTTGGAATGTTATAATTCCAAAGTTATTAAGTAAATTTTCTATTTAATAACCAAACAAACTTCCTTTTTTTGAGTTTATGCTGCATATCTTCTTAGTGTCTACACATACCTATTTAATAGTGATACAAATATGATAGCTTTGTGTGCTATATTGATTAATATGAGTTTTATATCACTTTTGTCTGATAAATAGCATGTTAGTCAACATGAAAGTGTATTAGTTGTTTGACCAATGTAGACAGATATTTTTATAACATTGGACATACAATCTCCTAATGGACAAGAAAATTCATATATTTCATTAGGGCTGGTATATTGGTGGGAGTATTATTTTTAACTATACAGTTAAAAGTTTTTAATTTTTTATAATAGATGATTAACTATGTTTACTGCTCTCATTATGTAATGTCTCTCTAGATATTATATTCTTCATGACAATTTCATCTTTATAATTTTGGACCTTACAGCAATATCATGTTGAAACACCAATCCTCATACAATTGCTGAAGATGAGTAGCAACTTAGAATGAGAACTTTGACAGCTTAGTTTGAATTTCAGTTGAGTTCCAGTTCATTACATTCACTTACATGCAAATACCCTTGGGATAGGGTGGAATCCATCTCCTTCCTCCAGCTATGGGTTAAATAACAGTTTTTGTATTCAGAAGTTTGTTAATGAAATATTCACTTGCAAAAAATAATATAAAAGAATTATTCTTACAATCCAAAAATGTTTCAGCTTTAAATAACCCACAAAGGGTTGATAAGCCATAAAAAAATCAATCAATCAATCAATGTTTCCGTGGGTATTGGAGAAATGCAAATGTTTTTGAGCAGGTTACCTGATCCAATTTTAAAAGTATTTCTCTGACATATATTTTATTTGGAGATAATTTGTATCAAATTTAATGTTTTGGCCAGGATTATGAAGTTATTACAATATAACAATGATAAAAAAAAATTTATAATACAGAAGATGGTCCTTTAGACATTTTAAGATTTTAAATATGAATAATGTTTTGCTTGTTATTGATTTTTATTTACATATTTTATTTGCTGTTAATATTTTTATTTTGCAAATAACATTCAATAATTTTATAGGTTTCACTATTGTGACTTTCCTATAATGCACTTCTAAAATTTTCAAGATTTATAATAAAAATTTTAAAATATATATCAAAAAAAGAATGATTCAATTTCTAACAAGTGACATGACTTATAGGCCAACCCTGTATCTCTCACTCTTTCTCTCTACACTACAGACAATTTTTATGAGGACTGGCATGTCTTAACCCCTGAAATCATCAATTGGGGAGGTGCGGTAGCGTGTATTTGTGCCCTGTTATGGCCTTTGCCTTTTTTTTTCAGCACTGTGTTATGGTCATCTGTCATTTTTTTTTATTATATTTAAGCTGACTTTACATTGTCAGTTATCAACTAATAATATACATCATGTATCTGCATGGCCAGTGCAGTGTGTATTATGCAGGAACCCCCAACAAGATTGGAGTTCCAAAAAGGCTAGTTTCAGTAGTGTTACGGTGATGGGAAAGTGACTGAAGCTGAGCCACCAGATCAGGACCAATAATATTGTTGATTCTTCTTTAGATCTTATCAAAGATCTCAAGGTAAATAGCAGGGACACTGAACCATATGTGGCAGCAATATTCTAAGCATGGATGAATAGTAAACTTATAGATATGTATGACAGATTCTGGAGAGAAAAACTGTCTCACACAACACAGTGAACCAACTTTCTTAGCAGTTGATTTAGCAATGAATTCAATATAGTCTTTCCACTTCATGTCTGCTGAGAACATTAGCCTGAGAAGACGCAACAAGTCATTTTCCTGGAGGTTAGCATCAGCCATGCTAATGGAGGGTAGAGAGGGGTCTCTCAGATGATTAATGGAAAGGAGTATAGTTTTGGAGATGTTAAAATTAACAAGCCATTTTTTGTCCCAGTTAATAATGGACTTGAGGTTGTTTTGGACACTGGCTGCCATTTTGACCTTGTTGAACTGATCAGCCTTACTATCGAGACAGGAGTATATAGTTATGTCATCAGTGTAGATATCAAGTTGAGAGCTGATGTCATTAGGAAAGTCATTAAAGAAAATTAAAAACAAAGTAGGACCAAGGATGGAGCTCTGGAGGTCATCCATGTTAGTACAAAAAGATCTAGATGAGTGGCCGTTCAGGATGACTTTCATTTCATGATTTGATAGGAAAGATTGGATCAATTCAAAAATGTGTCTGGAGACACTGTAACTTTTCAGATTGTGGAGAAAAACCTGTATGTTACACCCTGTCAAAGGCTTTCAAGGTAATAACACAAATCTTATAGGAATGGATACATTAACCTATCACTTGGTTCAAACTCCTTCTCCATCTTTTCAACAGGAGTAGAAGTCTATCTCATTTTTCCTGTTTAGGATTGGGTTTCCAGTTCCCTCTAAAGTCTTCTCATTCTCCTTCACTCTAAGTAACCCCTTGCATCTTAGTGACATTATCAGCTTGCTTGAGTGAATGATTAAAAAAAAGAAAATTTATTATGCCTATCATTGTTATATTGTAATAACTTTATAATCCTATTTAAAATATTAAATTTGATGCAAATTATCTCTATATATATATATATATATATATATATATATATATAATTATATATATATATGTATATGCAAGATGTCAAATAATTAACTTTCCACTTAAAATTGAGAAATATAAACAGATACTGTTTTGGGGTTTGTTATTTATTTTTATTTATATTTTTATGTAAGAATTTTTTTTTTTCACTATGCATGGCAATTATGTCATGACACCCATTTTTGAGAATGGCTTCCTAAGATGAAAATAATGTCTTTATGCTTACAACATTTGAATAATGCAGTGCTGATTTTGCAAATTAAATTCATTGATTTTATACAATTGCACAGTAATAATTTTTCACATAACAGATATCAAAAGAAATTTTTTTCTGGATCTGATATAAAATTGTTTTAAAAATTTACATTAGAAAAAGAATTATTCAGTATTAAAACAGAAAATGATTTATGGGCAACTGGAAAGAACTGATTTATATTGGTTAAGTTTATTGAGAAAAAGTCATGTATTAATTTTTGCATCTAAACAGTTTTTGTTTGTGTTTATATCAGAGAAGTAAGTTTACAGTTCTCACTCACATTTCATTAAGAAATAATGATGTGTGTTTGTTTTTTTAAGATTACCTTGAAAGTGTTTCACTGAACACAAACTGAAAAATTTTATGAATATTTTTATATAATTATAATTATTTCATAAAATTATAATTAATCATTTTAATTTCATTAAGTAATTAAAAAAAGACTGTTTTCATAATTAGGTTAATATCAGACATTAGAACAATTACTTATATATTTTAATATGTTAAATTGGAAAATAAATTCAATTTAATACCGAGTATATTTAAAACTTGTCAAAAATGGATATAAGCAAAGTTAAAAAATGTTGAATTCTTACCCTAAAAAAATACTCAAAAAAGGGTTTACATCCTGTTTTTGAATAAAACTTCATGGATGACTCCTATTGGTTATTTTTCTCTCCCTACTTCTCTGCCCCTACTTTGGTCACTAGTGGCCATAATTCAGCCACTGTTCATTTGTTCACTGACCAGTGGAAGAATGGTTGTCAACTTGAATTCAGTAAGTACTCTTTATCTCTTTCTTTTTTCAGTGAAGCATATATTAACAAATATATTCAGGTTTTCAGAAATTAAAAATAATATCAATAACCTTTTTATTATTTTTTAACCACTTGAGAATGCAATTGGGGAAAAAAATTGAAAATGTTAATTTTGATTGATTTAATTTTTTTTACTGGTAAATTCAAGTTAGTTTAGAAATATTTGCTTTTTTTTTTTTCATTTATTTGACTTTTTTGTTTTTGCATATTAGTTTTGCATTTTCTTTATTTTTGTCACTCTATAACTCTATCCAAAAGAATTTTTTAAAAAGATTATTTAAAAAAGTCAGTTTTTTTTCTTTCTTTCCATTTAGGAGATATTTCTTCTTTTTCTTTTTTTTTTTTTTTAAATTTGTGTTTAACAGTATTATTTATTTATATACTTGCTTGATTTGACAAAAACTTTTTTTTATATATATATATATATATATTGGATAGAAAATATTTTTTTTTTTTAGTTTTAAAGGTAATGTTAAAACATTTCTCCGAGCACGTGCAAAGAAAAAGTACCTACTCCTTCAAAAAGCATGGCTCATCTGCACCCCCCCATCTTTTTTTTCCCTCCTTTTTTTTTCTTTTTGATTTCATCAATTCTTTTCCTCTTTATCCTTCCCTCTACCACTTCAGAGACTGTCCTTGTCAAATGATGGCTACACAGCTATAGGAAAGAAAGAAAGAAAGAAAAAAATTAATCATAAAAGATTTTAATTAAAAGTGGCCATTAAAATTAGATTGTAGATATTTATTAATAAGTTCAAGAATTCTTTAATGATCAGTTTGTTTTTGGTTTAATCTGAACTCTTAGTGTAAGTGGAGTTTTTTTTTATCGTCTCTAATGTTGGAAGTTAGGTTCGTCGTCAAAATTTCATCCATCTTTAATGTGAAAGTTACTTGGTCAAACATTTTTCAGTTATATCAAATACCTATTTATTTTTTTTAAAAACAGTAAGAAAAAAAATCCACTTGTTTTACGAGCAGATGAGTATTTGGAATTATATTTAAACAAAGTTAAACAAATAACTTTTTCTTTGCTTCTTGATTCGGAAATTCTCTTCCATAATTTGAGATTCACCCGAAACTTTGTTTCATATTTTTATTGGTTTAATTTTAAGTATTCACCTAAGTCGAGATCATAATTTGAGCAAACGTTATTAGCTTAGTCGCCATGGCATAGAATAGAAAAATGAAAAGAGGGGATAAAATGCGCTCAAGATCACTGAAGACACGTCTTGGTTTCTTGAGAGAAAGAAATATCTCGGGGCCCCACTCTTAATCTAAAAGTTTGATTCAACTGGGGGGGAAAAAGTTGACATTTACTTAAGTTTCACGTCTAGTAGATATGTACACAGTCGCTAAAGAAAGAAAGTGATACGACTGGTAAGGACGATCAACGAAACTTTAGAGAGCAACAAGTTCTTTCAATAAAAACAACGCACATTATGTCGCCGAACGTCCAAGTGTCCATGCAGCAAAGTTGAATGAAAGGAATAGCTTAATTTCCATTATACAATGATTTATTTCTCTCTTGTTTCAGTTTATTTAATGATTACTCTATTTGTGGACTCCGTATTGACACAACGGAACTCCTTCAGAATCCGTGCTTGTGTTGCCATAAACTTAGCATGACATAAAAAAATGTATCCTCCTGACCCCACAATGAGTATTTCTCCGTGTTGCCACCTCGTACAGAACATAACGCCGGGTTGCTTTTCGCAATGTGGGTTTTTCCAAAATGGCCTGCCGGGCCACGGAAAAACCAAGCCCTCGATCATAAAACTTTGATTTCGATTTCCAAATAATGTATTCAGAAAAGGTACTGTCCCGAACAGATTGTTTTTCTTTTGTTTCACCATATTGTTGGAATTTTCTCCAAAGATTTAAAAAAAAAAAAAAAAAAAATGCCGATGTTTGGAGGAAATGAATTAGTGTGTTTTCCTCTGTCGCTGTGTGGCTGTAAATGCAAAAGAGCAATTTCTAGAATGCCGAAGAAATTGTGTCTTCGTCTTACTCTGTTTTACTAGTCACCACTTATTTTTTATCTTTTACTAGATTTGCTCCATCTTAATCTTATTGTTTTTGTAATTTTGTTTCTAATCGTCAAACAAAACACTCAGATTTTTCACATTGTTGGTTGCTCTCGCGTTTGAAGTGCGTATCGACCCAGTATTATGATGAAATAAAAAATAAATAAATGAAATGATTAAAACTAAAACAAATTATTTTAAAAATAAATAACACCGCTATTTCTTCAATCGTTATTTTATTTCTGCTTTGAGCTTTGCAATCTTATCCTTTCTCTTTTGTTGATAATTTCCACACATCATTTATAAAAAAAATAATAATTTTTTTCTTTTTCCTAATTATTATGTTGAAGGGATTATGAAAAACAGAAAAAAATATTAACAAATATCAATCACAACCTTTGTTTAACAAATATTGATTACCTAAGTAATTATTTTTATCATTACCAGCATTTTACATTATGGACTACCATTCTTGGTCTTAAAATTGTCCAATAGACAAAGATGATGTGTATGTTTTATTTCAGAATTTGTTAAATCTGTTAGTTAGTGTTATAGTTTTGAAAGGTATCTAATTCTAACCAGCCAGTGACTTTGTCAGTTAAAAAAAGATCTTTTTTTTTTCTTTTGTGGTCAACTCTTAATGTGATGTATTCTAAATTTTAGTGACAAGAAACAAGTTTTGTATTCATTTAATCAGAACCATTTGTTTTAGTTTGTATGTTTTTGTCTTGATGAATCCATAATTTCAACCATAAAATAAAAAAAAAAAACATTGCAATGTTTTGTTTTTTTTTTGTTTTTCAATTATGGCAATTAATGTCTATGAAGTGTAAGGTAAAAAATAATAAAAAGCAATAGCCAACTTCTTTT
The DNA here is from genome assembly GCA_903632075.3 of Acanthosepion pharaonis. Classification (NCBI taxonomy): domain Eukaryota; kingdom Metazoa; phylum Mollusca; class Cephalopoda; order Sepiida; family Sepiidae; genus Acanthosepion; species Acanthosepion pharaonis. The sequence continues at coordinate 567,181 of CAHIKZ030000622.1, forward strand.
TTGACATTTAGTTTAATATTTGAAAGTTGAAATTAATTCTTTAAATTTAAAAATCAACCAATAGAAATTCTGTATTTGTAAATTTAATAATTTCTATTATAATTTCTAAAAATATTGTAACCAATTTCTGGTTTAATTTTTAATTAAAAATGATTTCTTATTACTATTAGGCTCTTGTAAGCTAATTTTTCCAGATATTTATTTCTTAATTTTAAGTTTATTTATTTTAAAATACCTCAGTATAAATCAATAAAATATATTGATTGTAATATTGAGCAGAATGTACTTGCCAATTTAAAGTAAAATACTTACTTTGAAATATAGAGCTCCTTAACATGACCATTTTGCTTGAAATAGAGATGGTTATTCTGCACATTTTACAAATATTTGTGTTATTTTCTTTTTTTTTTTTAAGTTAAATGAAGGTTTGATTCTACAAGCTTCTTTCTGAAATACAACTAAAGTGGTGGCATGAAATTGCTTGTTATTTTCTAGAAGACATACTAAAAGCATTTATGAAAGTACACACCAATAAGCCTGTATGGTTGTTAGCTGAATTTTAATCTAAAACTCCCACTGTATAATATTTAATCTCCATGATTAATACTCCCCACTGAATAAAATTCATTGGCAAAGAAAAATGTTGAAAAATATTTATTTTTCCATCATTAGGCTAGAATATACTTATTAGGTTTCTTTATGAAAAACAACTAATATATATAAAATGCGTGTGGTTAATTCTGTGAAATTTTATTGCTGTAATCATTCTTTATCTACAAAATAGATTACTAATAAAATTTTCTTTATTCTTTTTTAATTTCTTTAGTTACAAAGTTGAGAAAAAATTTTACTCATAATTTTATCAGGTATTCACAATCATGGAGAACTATTCGTATTTGTAATAGGCTTTAAACCATTTTTGAAAACTGCAAAAAAAAAATGTAAAAATCAGGAAGATGTAAGTAATGTTTTGTCTATCTTTGTTGGATGAGTGAAGACTATGCATTGATATGAATTTTTTTATTTCTTTTGTTTTCTTTGGCAAAAAGTTCAAATATTTTCTGGCAGTGTTACCAAACTGGTTTTATATAATCCAGGAGATGAATTTGTGACTTTATTTTATGCAGAAAACTTAATAAATTGCATATTGAATCCTTTAGCAATATTTTTTTTTTCCCTTCAAAATAAACTGAATGTATATTTAATACAAAGGAATATTCTTTTTGTTTCTCATAAATTTACTAATTCTTTAAAGGATTTTTACTTTTAATCAGATACTCATTAATTATGATTCATTGATATTTGTAATTATCTCTTTATGTATTGGTTTTTAGCTTAATCTATGACATTTACTAAGCTGAGTTTGGGACAAAACTTTTTGCTGAATTTATAAGCAGAACTTTTTATGGTGAATATGCAAATAGAAGCTGAAGTGCCATCACCTAGAAGATCTAAAACTATATTCTAAAAAAATAATACAATCACAAACTTAAATTTAATTGCTTGAGAACCTTTTCTATTTTTCTTTACAAGAAGCTAAATTTTCTTTACAAATTTACAAGAGCAGAGTTTGAGAAATTGAACATGACTGAAACAAGGGATAAAGCTCTACTCTTCTTCAAAAGACCTCCCTAGTCTTTCTGAACAGGAGAAGAGGTTTACCCCTTTTCTCCTGTTTAAGATTAGGTTTCTGGTTCCTTCTGAAATATTGTTAATTCTCTTTCACTCTCAGTAGCCCCTTGCTCTTAGTGGCATTATTGCCTTGCTTGGAGTTAATTAAAAAAAAAGTTATTAATCTTAACCTTTCATCTCAACTTCAGACACTTTTTCACTGCCATGGCTTCTTTGTCTTTTCTATAAATAGGTCTCATTGTTTTACTGTTCAAATAGCCAAATATAACTGCAAGTTTTCTTCTAATAGTTTCTTTTATCACACTTCTTGCCTGTGGAACTCTTTTAGTTACTTGCTTCCCTGCCACCTATGTTCTTCAAAAATTTATATGCAACATCAATTATCATCTTCTTGAAACCTGCTCTCTTGTCATTTATTCTTGCTAAAGTCTTCTCATTCTCTTCCATTCGCAGTAACCCCTTGCATCTTAGTGGCATTATTGACTTGTTTGGTGTGGACTGATTAAACAAAAAGAGTATGTCAATTATTATTTTCTTTTTTTTTCTTTTTTTTTTTTTAAATACCATAACTTTTCAGGCAATCATAGCTTTCCAAATTCCTTTTCTTTATTATTTGATAATTTCCATAACTTCTTGATAATTATAATGATTTCCTATTGCCTTCTACATGGTTTTAAATTCTGAATTTTCCTTCTCTTAAGTTAGTTGCTTCCCAAAAGCTAGAAAGTCCAGTCTCCAGTTAAATCTTGTTATTTAACCCATAGAGGGTTATGCTTTATTATGAAGTTGTCAGTGGTCTTTATTTTTATTTATTAATTTTCCCCTTCATTGTCTTAAATATGTGTGTGGCATTTGTTTAAAAAAAAAAAAAAAAAAAAAAGAAAAAAAAAAGTCTCTTTCATGACCATTCTGCAGGATAGGAATCCATGCTTTAAGAAATTAATTTTATATTCACTTGTTTGTTGTTTTCAACACAAAAGACCAAGTGCTTGAAATGGCTGTCAAGTGTGTGGTTTTTTTTTTTTTTTTTTTTTTTCAATCAATCAAGTACCATGGTTTTGGTCAGTGTTTTCTGTCAACCCAAATTCTGTTAAATTGAACATATGACAGACTAATCCAGCAGGTGATCAGTCAGAAAACTACAACTCGTGGTTAAATCTGACCTCTCATATTTGCCTGCAGACAATATGGACTATTTTATTATTCTTAAATTACAATGTATATTATTTTTCCTTTAAGAATATTATATGCAACATTAAAAAAAAACTTTTTGGTTATATCTAATATATAAGGTAGTGTTGAAAAAATTTTTTTGTATTTGTTTTATTTTATTTTTTTATTTGTTGATCTGAGAACTTGTCCTATTTGTTAAATATAGCATACCAAATTTGCAGACTGCATAGAATGTTATTATTTTTAAAATCTTTACATTATTTTTCTTTTAGTTTATATATAAAATAGTAAATTACCTTTTATTTATGTATCATTCTATCCCTCTTATCTAAACTCTTAATTATGAATGATTGACCTGCATTCTGTTGGTATGCTGAAAGAAAAAGACAAAAATGGGAGCTCAACTATCTTTTAAAATAAGGTCTCCTGAATAAAAGGATATCCTGCTTTTATCCAAATGTTTCACTATTTGCCATATCTTTTCTATGAGAAGACATCTTTAAAGATGAAGTTTTCTGAATTTGTATATAGATTGATCGTAATTGATTAATATTTAAAGTCAATTTTGATAAGAAGCACCAATTGTGAATAACAAAAGAATTTTATCATTCAGATTGATTCATCATCTGAAATGATTGCTAAAAGAATTATATTAATATTAGAGATTTATGTTTATTCAGAATGGAAAATATTATTTAATATTGTCTCAATATTTTTTTTTTTTTTTTACAATGATGTTCACCTTGTACAAGGCCCTGGGACCTCTGAAGGTGGTGTGTTACAGAATAATGGGCACAATTTATGGGGTTTATGTGGTTAAGATAACACTTGAGCTTAGATTGAACAGGCCAAGATTGTGGTGATCAGGGAATCATTCTATTAAATCAGTTTTTCATAATGTAACAGTTATTGGATAACAATTAAAATAAAATGTTTTTAGAGGATTGTATCTTTCCCTTTTGTTGGTTATAATCTGTGGAACAAATATTTATTACTTTTAATTACAGTAAATGTGGCACAAGGCCAAGATAGGGAGGACAAGGTTTGTCTTCCCTCATCCTACCTTTTGATCTAGCTGGTCTCGATCATTGATGCCTATCTGTACAAATATTTTTCCTTTCACCATAACACCACATTTACACGTACCTGACATACTACAGTCATCAAAATACCTTATTTACTCCATGGAATTCTTAGCTAAAATTTATATAAACAATTTCTGTGGAGTGGATTTGGGCACAAAAAATACTAATACCCAATGATTTTTAACAATGATATAAAATATCTATAAAACTAAATAAAATTGTTAGTATTTGATATGCCAACAAACTAAACTGGCAGAAAATTTCAGTTAGCTAGATGAGGAAATATAAGACTTGAAACTTGACTACTAAAAACCTTCTTTCCTTTATCCATGATCTTGCACTATCTGATAGATCTGGAAATTTTACATTTTTGTTCTTTCTTGAAATCCAAATGGTATAACCACTTGACTGTATCCCTTTTGTATATAAACAATTCTTTCTGAACTTTTTGCTGTATTACTGTTGCTTTGCTTTTGACTTGAATTATATATATATATGTGTGTGTGTGTCTTGTACTATTTTTTGACCAGTTCTTTTTATTGTTTGAAAACTTTGTCAATTGCACTTAATCATTGCCACTTTTGAATATTGTAATGTTATTATTATTAAAATAATAATTACACAATATTTTGTATATGACTCTTTAAATATTGTAGTAATATTTTCTTAAGAGAATAATTACACAATATTTTGTATATAACTTAATATAGTTTAAAATATTTATAGGGGAAAAGAGCTCAGTATTGAAGACAGATAATGTTGATAGATACCAACACTTCATGGTGACTGTCAGTTCCATGCTTCAATGCAGTGAAACTGATAGTCACTTTGCAGTGTTGATTCCTATGTCCACATTGTGTATTTATTTGAAGAGAAAGGCAGGGGGTCCCTATTCCCTGGTGTGATGTGGCCTTACAGTTAACAGCATGGAAAACACAATTAATGAGCCATCTAAGAGTTAGTATTTACATTCTACTTCTGTCTTTTGGTAAAGGTATGAACTTTTCTCTTCCTCAGCAGGAGGAAATAAAATAGAAGGGCAACCCTTCTAGAAGGGTCACTTTGAATTCAAAACAATAAAAAGAAAAAAGTCAATGGGGAAACTACTCCACTATCTTTTCCAACAGCAGTCATGGAAATTCAGTTTCAAATGTTGGAAGCCATGATTAGTTATGTCCTGAAGAGATATGGCATATATGAAAGATGGTAAATCTGGGGGAATATCAGAGCCACAAAAAACAAACATTAGATAGTTGAGAGCTGTAAGATTTACAATAACATATATGTTATACAATTTTTTCTTTTTTTGTAAACTGTAATTTTGCATTAGTTTAAGTCATCAAACAATACATACACATAAACACATGCAATGTTTTCTGACTCTTCATTGTTTTAACTATATTGAGGATATTTAACTTGCTAATGAACTACAGAAACAAGGAAGAAAAATTATATTAATTTGCATTTCCGTAACATAAAATTAAACTACCACAGGTAAAGATAAAAAATATAAATAATTATAAAGCTGGAATTATTTTCTTTACTTTTTATATTAAGAGTGATGAGAAAGGATCTCCACCAAGATATTTCCATGGGTCAGGCATTAAATGACAAAAGGCACTGCTGACCATCACAGTAATATTTTCAGTTCCTTCTTTTCATTTGTTTGGCTCTTTTTTTTTTTTTTTTTTTTTTTTCTCGTCCTTTCTTTGTTTTTTGTTTTCTTTCTTTTTTTTTTTTTTTTTTTTTTTAATGCATTTTCTTTTAACTTTTTCTTAGTAATATTTACAAAGATATTTCTACTAATTTTTGTCCTTTTTTTTTTTTTTTTTTTTTTTTTTTTTTTTTTTGTAAATGTTAACGTTTTATTTGTTACTTTTGTAATCTTTTAATTTTAAAAACTTTTTAATGTTAAATTTTGCAAAATTATCTGCTTCACTTACTTTGCTTTTATTCCAAAAATATTTTCGATATAAAAAAAATTTGTTTCTTTTTGGCTTTGTTAGCAATCAATAACATTAGGGATTGCCAATTCTGTCAAATTATAATAAAAGCTGTGTGTGTGGAGTTTTTGTTTGTTTGTTATGATATGAAACTTTGCAGATATGTATATTTTGGGAGTCTGGGAAAGATTTGCATTTAAAGGTACTATTCAACTTTCATCACTAACACACTTCATAGATGACAGGTCTAAAGCATGTCATATATATACACAAACAAATGAATACATATTATCTGGATCCCACAAACAAACTAAAATTATAATGCACATTCACATGAATTATACACCCTAATGCTGCTTGACAGGATAGATGCATGTGAAGTTTGCTTGACGAATGAAAAACAAATAACATAAAAATAAATATACCAGAATTTTCATTTTCTTCACATTTCATTTTCTGGTGAAGTTTAATAAAAACAAAACATATTAAATGTTTCCTATTTGTTCCTTTTCCTTTCATTCCATTGGATTACAATCCATATATATATATAACTAGCATTAGAGCCCAGCGTTGCCCGGGGATGTAACAGTAAGAGATAGATCAAGTATCGATCATCATAAAGACTGAAAAATAAAATTGACAAAGATTATTGTTTAAAGTTGACTGACATGCATGTCTTAATTAGTTTTTTTTTACGAATTGGTCAAACTCAAACAAAAACGTTGTTTTCAATCGTTATGAGTCTACCGATTGAATAGAATTTTATTATAAACAATTGTCTTATAAATGAAATTTTTAAAGCATTCTGAATGTAAAAATAAAGAAAAAAGTGTGCAAGTTTTGTTGAAATTGGTTGAAAAATGTCAGAAATCCGATCCCATATATAAACGAACATACACACACACACACACACACACACACACACACACAAAACCTGGGTTTTATAATAAGTATAACTCAATATGAGTTGCCCCCCTTTCATTCTGGCGACAGCGATACCTCTTAATCATGTTTTCAAATTGATTTCATGCAAAAACAATTGTTTTTCCAATTTTTGGTGCTGTCAGAACCACCGCAAGGTAGTTTTACGTAGTCCTGTGAAGTTTTGTTGAAATCGGTTGAAAACTGTAGGAAATCCGATCCAATATATAAACGAACAGACACACACACACACAACCTGGGTTTTATAATAAGTATGAGATATATATATATATATATATATATATATATATATATATATATTTCTAAGAGTTAACCTGTAGAGAAGACAATATTTATAAATATAAATGACAATAAGAAAATCGTAGTAGTTGCCAATGCATTGGTAACCACTACAGTTTTCCTATTGTCATATATATATATATATATATATATATATTAAGAAATGGACAAAGTCCGACAATTTATTTATTAAAGACATTGTTATGTTTAACGTTCTTTTTTATACATACAAGTATTTAAGTAAATATATATAATTATATGACGTCATTTGTTTACATTTGATACGCCAGAGCAGTTATGAATGTATGAGATTCCTGGAAGATTGAAGTTTATAAGCAGTAAATTTGACCTTGCCTACCGAACGCTCCTTTGTGGCCGAGAGATTAGGCACGTCAGCGTAAATGACAGTTCCGTATAGGATGCAGGTTCGAATCCTGTCAAAGGACGAATATTTTCTATGAAAATTTCTTCGGACATTCAGGCGGTAAATGTTATTTAATACTGTTTATTATAAACAGAGCATTTACTTAAATACTTATATCTATAAAAAGAACGTTAAACATAAAAATGTCTTTAATAAATAAATTGTTGGACTTTGTCCATTTTATATATATATATATATATATATATATATATAAAATAAGACAAAAGTCCATTTGACAAAACGTCCGATCATTTTATGTTTAATATATATATATATATATATATATATATATATATATATATATATATATATATATATATATATATGACAATATCAAATTGTAGGAGAATGAACAGTAAGATTACAGCGTTCAGAACATTAATTTAAAAATAGTGCTCAATACATAAAGTAGAGCCGTAAATATTTATTTATCTTATACAGTGTTGGGGGAAGGGAAAAGAAATAAAGAGGCTATGGTAAGAGGATGAGGTGATAAGCACTAAGAGGAGATAAAATCTGGCCATAGAATTTCGTTTGAATGTAGAATTTGAACTTCAACTGTCTCCTAGGTAGGGGTTTCAAGTAAGAAATAATAGAAAATAATAATTTGCAGCTAGATACAGTTAAAGTACAGGTTAGAATGTTTGGTATCTTTTTTTTTTTTTTTTATCCCTCATATTATTTTGGGATAAAGCATTGTCAAAGAGATAAATAATTCCTCTTTTTTTCGTGTTCCCTTCCTTTTTGTCCATCCATGACTCCCGAATACATTAGATTCCTTTCCATCTCTACATGTAAATTCTAGAAGACATTTTATGAAAATTTCCAAAGAACGGAAATGGGGATATTTGCTTCGATAACTGTATTTCTGAATAAAAACTTTTTAGTAACACCATAATTCCCCACCTGATGAGACGTCTAAAAAAGGTTTCCCTTTTTTGACGTTGAAACAAAAATGTACAATTTTGTAGTGGATATGTGCATGTTTTAATGTAACATTGCATAAGATATATATGTATATATATATATATATATATATAGTAGTTTTTAAATTAATTCCTGTAGATACAGAATTTAATTGAAATGACATTGTTTTTTTTTTTTTTTCCGAAATCAGATAAGGACAGAAAGCTAAATAATGTTGTTCTTGTCAATTAAGGATGCTTGGCAATGCTAAATAACATTGGCATTTGTTTAGTTGCAAAAAGAAAAAGCATTAAAGAATCAAGAATCTGAATTTTAAATTACTAGCTTTAGCCTTAGAGAACAAACAAGAAACACTTTTCCTTTGTAAGATCATTTAGCAGATTGTCTAAAGAAAAAAAACATTCAAATGCTAATTTTGAATTAGATAGTTTAATGATTTCTTAGTCTGTCAAGATTAACATTAAAATAAACTGACCTACCAAAAATGTAAGTTATTAGTACAGTGGATGACTTCACGTGACCTTATTTGTAGAAATGGGTTCAACCAGATTATGTACATATGTCATAATAGGTAAAGAGATAGTATAGCTGTGGCAGTAACATCATTTGACTGGAATAATTAATAGGATGCTTTATCCTTTTGAGGTGACAACTGTACTAGGTTTTTCTCTGGCAATGTTAGCAAAGGTATACAAGGAATATGTAAATTCCAGATAGTATCGTGTTCCCACTGGTGATGAAAGAACATGGTCAACAGCAACAGATAAGGATGATAATCACCCAATGAAAGAGAACTTCATCAAATTTAAATTCCAGTTCAACACTGGTGTCTCTCAACCTATTGTCTAGTGTATACTACATTCCATGGGTGTTAATAATCATCGGTCAACAAGTGTACCATTATTGACACAAGGTTATCGGTTATTGAGCCTTAAATTTTGAGAACATTGTCATTGAGCTGTGTCACCAGATCATATTTCCAGATCTATCAAGTAGTTCAAGATAATGGGGAGAGGAGATTGCATAAGGTTATGAATCTAGTCTGTCAGCTGGATATTATGGAGCTATTAATGGCTCTAGTGTTCAAGACTGACTTTTTTTCACTATCTTTTTGGAACTATTATGCAACACAACTTTAATCATCTAAAAAAAAAAAAAAAAATTTAAACTGTCCTGAAATTAAATTTTTTTTATTTTTATTTTTTTTTTTTTTTACTTTGCAATCATTTGTAGTTATTAGCATAATTAAAACGCCAATACAATATTTAAGAAAATTAAAAATGCTAAAATACTAAGGTTTAAAAAAATGAATAAATATAAAAATAAATCGAGTTGAAATTTTAATAAAAATAACATCTTTATTTTTATTGAAATATTTCAGTTAAATACCTGGAATAATTCCATACAATGTTCTCAACAATTTTCATGCTAAGAGCAACTTTTTTTTTCATTTTAATTTTTGAAATTCTGTTCTATGCATGTATTTTCTATATAAAAGAGTATTACCTCAATTCAACTATTCACACTCAAAAATGTTTTTACTGTCTTAATCAAAAGAATTTATTTTATAATTATCTCATGTTGTGACTACATTTTCTATATTTGTTTATCATTTTTTTAAATTCTCCCTTGTATTTTCAATTTGGTTTATGAGAAGCAGAAAGTAAGACAAATTTGTTTGTTAATTTTTACTTTGTTTATTAAAGCAAAATTAGTTCTTTCAATTAGATCCTCATATTTTTCACATTTAGAGATAAATAAAACAAAATTTAAGTCCATCAACTTTAATTTTTAGTTTGGGATTTATTCATCAGTTTAAAAAAGTGTTTAAATATTTTTTTAATTTTTTTTTATATATGTTATGAAATGGATTAAGCAGAACAATTATTTATTATATTTTTTATTTTTTTAATAGATGTAATTTATTTAAGCAAATGTTCATATTTTGTATGAAATTTCTTGAACTTTCATGTCAGTAAATGTAATTAATACTGTTTAATTAAAAAAAAATAGCATTTACTTAAATAAATTATATCTATAAAATAACGTATAAACAGAAAATATATTAAATGTGTGTGTGTGAGTGCATGCTTTTTTTTTTTTTTTTTCTTCTTTTGTGCCAACTATTATCAGTGAGAAGTAAAAATTTAATTATTTTTCACCCTGCAAATCCTTACCCACAGACCAAACATTGCTAGCCTCTCACTATTCAATCAGTATAACAAATGTTCTAATGAGTTACATTCCTTAGTCTTACCAACTAGGACCTGGCATTACATGATCATCCCCATTGTGTTCCTTTGGTAAGGGGTGAGTTCCATTCATACAGAACTGTTTACTTTATGGAACAGGCACCTGAGAGGATGATTCCCTGACCACTACAATCTTCAAGTCCAGAGTCAACTCTATAATCTATCCTACATATCCTTATAATATACACTTCCTCCTTCCCCCTCCCTCAATCTTATAGGTAGCTTCCTATAATTCTTTGGTACTTCAGCAGGTTACTTTTATTCATTTATAAATTTAAGATTATATACATAAAATATATTCAAAACTTTTCTGCTCTTTATATTTTTTTCTAGAAATTCTAATTCAGAAGGATTTCCAGTATTGTCTGCATTCTTTGTTGAAGAAGCGTTAAAGAAATTGAAATTGATCTGACTTCTACTAATATGGGTAAGTTTTCATTATTGCCAATAAATAGCAAAAAAAAAAAATTTTTTTTTATCATGGATATTGGATATTTTGATATGAGTTGCTCATATTTTTTTATTTATTTTTTTTTTTTAAATGATTTCTTTTGTATAAATCCAATTCACACTCCTCTCTGGTCTCTTGAACAGGAGTAAAGCTTTATCACTTGTTTTCTGTTTAGGATTGGGTTTCTGGTTCCTTCTAAAGTCTTCTCATTCTTTCATTCCCAGCATCTTAGTGATATTATTGCGTTGCTTGGGATGAATTGATTAAAAAAAAAAACAAAAGATTGTTAACCTGAGTCAGTTATTGTTAAACCCTTACCACATATGTCATTATTTTTTTTCTACATTTAACTACTCTGTCATCTGTTAATTATCTGAGCTACTAAAAAAGTATTTATTTACACAGGATATAAACCTCTGCTCATATATAAAATAATTCATTTATCTAAACTCAAGAGTTTCACGGATACCTTTCTATATCCAATCTTTGGATTTCTTAGTTATATGATCTGTATATAACATACTTATGGCCATACCACTTTGAAACATTGGTTCTCATACAATCGCTGAAGTTAAGCAATGTTGAACCTGGTCAGTATCTAGTTGGAAATACCAGGTACTGTAAGATTGCATGTGCATGTGGTGTAATTGATAATGGCACAAAATTGAAAATTGGCAAGCTGAGTTTCAATTCCAGTAAGGTGTTTTATATTCACTTATGTGCAAATAACCTTGGGAATCCACCTCTTCTCCCTCCAGTCATGGGTTAATTAATAGGACTTGTATCAGTAAAATCATTGTTATATCCCCAAAATTCTTACCATCTAAAAATAATATCTGACTTTAAGTAACCTGCAAAAGGCGGATAAACTGTAAAAAGTAAACAACTGTACAGATCATATTTTCATTATATATACAGGGTACCCATAAAGTTTCTTTACAATTAAAAAAATATATTACAAAGGCAACTGATGAGATATCTTAATCAGATTTGTTCTATGTACTTAGTAGTTATGAAGGATTTTAATCACATTGCATTTGTGTATTCGGGCACCAGATTGTGGACTGCATGTTTGTAGGTTCCTAAATTAAACATTTCCAGACTGGTGGATTGGAAGGGATGGTCTAATTTCATGGCCATCTCATTTACTAGATATCACTCCCCTGGACTTTTTTCTATGGGGTTATTTTAAAGATATTGTGTATCGAACAAAGATATAGGACATCACTGATGTTATTGTCACCCTTGATGAGGATATGCTACAGTAAACATGGCAAGAAACCAAGTACCGTCTTGATGTGCTTTGTGTAACTAATGCTAACCATATAAAAGTTAAAAAGAAACTTCAATATCTACTCTTCATTTTATAACAATTTTTACATATTTGTTCATTTGCTTTTGTAATAATTTTTTTAAATTGTAAAGAGACTTTATGGACACTGTGTGTGTGTGTATATATATATATATATATATATATATATATAATATAGTTTTAGGGTGTGCTATATTTATGGGATAAAGTGCTTAATATCAGAGATAGAGCATATGTAAATATAAACATAAAAGTGCACATTGAAGTCAACATTCAGAGGTTACAGGCTGTTTTATTCTGGATGCAATCATCAGGCTGCCTGAAGATTGTGTCCAGCATGAAACAGCCTGTCACTTCTGAGTGTTGACTTCTATGTTCACTTTATATATATATATAATATATATTATATATTATATATTATATATATATATATATATATATATATATATATATATATATATATATATATATATATATATATATATATATATATATATATATATATATATATATATATATATATATATATATATATATATATATATATATATATATATATATATATATATATATATATATATATAAATGAAAATGGTCTAAAAATGATACAAGTTAACAAAAGCTTAAGTGATTAAAGAATTTTGTTTTATGAAACTATTTGAAGGGGGGCGGACTTGAAAAGAGAATTTGCTTTGATACAAATTTTCTCAAGATCAAGAGTAAAATTATTGAAATAGTATCCCATATTGGAAGTAATATTTTAGAATCACTATATCTTGCTGGACACCTCATAACATGAGTTCTGTAAAATATTGAAAATTTCAATTCAAGATAACAAAGGCATTTACTGATAAGGCATTAATTTTTATAGAAATTATGATCTATAAATATAGAGAAAGGAAAGAGTATATAAGGATAATAAAAGATTACTGATATAATAAGTATTTTTTATTGTGACATTTTATTGCAACTCTCAAGCCATTAATCTACTATCATTGGTTAGTGATGTGTGATGGATAGTGGCTCAGAATGAAAACTTGGAGAACCGAGTTCTAATTCCAGTTTGGTTCATTACATTCACTTACTTGTAAATGCCCTTGAGAAAGTTATAAATACATTTCTTCTTCTCTTGACTACTGGTTAAATAGTAGGACTTTTATCTGGAAAAGGCATTTTCATCTAAAAAAAAAATCGTTAATGCAACATTCATGAGCAAAAAAAGAATTTTGCAATCAAAAATATGTAAGGGATTGATAAACTAAAAAAAGGGATTGATAAACTGTAAAAAAAAAAAAAAAAAAAAAAATCAGTCGTTGGTCAGCAGCATGAATGGGACATAAAAATAATCCTGGAGTGAAACAAATTCACAACCGATACCCTCAAGAATCCTGTCTGAGTTTGACAACAGCTTTACATATTCGGTGATGAAACCCAGCAGCTGCAGTTATTCAAATCTATTGAAATAGCTTTCATTCTTTATTTGCCCTAAATGCCTTACTATCTTTGTTTACATAGATTTGTAGTATTAGTTGAATTTCTTGTATTGAAATATTGTTGATAATTTCTTGTAGTGAAATATTGTTGATAATTTCTTGTAGTGAAATATTGTTGATAATTTCTTGTAGTGAAATATTGTTGATAATTTCTTGTAGTGAAATATTGTTGATAATTTCTTGTAGTGAAATATTGTTAGTAATTATTAATTTTTTGCTCATTTTTTATCTTGCTGTTTTAAATCATAATATTTAAGCAATTTTTCTTCTAAAAATTTAATAAATCAAAAATATTGAAAATATTATTGAATCATAGTTGACTAATGTTGTATTGAGATTAAATGTCACTAATTTTAAAATACTTTTTTTTACAGAATTTAGCAATGGTACAACTCAACAATTGCTCCCCTCAAAAGCCAATAATGCCACACACAACTTGCCACTTCAAATAGCCACATCAGTGCATTCTCCACACAGTCCATCACAGATGGCTCCATCTCACAATTCACCTCATGGTTCTCCCCATCAAAATGCTCCATCTCACTGTTCTCCACGGGGATCTCCCCAACAAAGCGCACCATCTCACAGTTCTCCACATGGATCTCCCCAACAAAGCGCACCATCTCACAGTTCTTCACATGGATCTCCCCAACGAAGTGTTCCATCTCACAGTTCTCCAAATGGATCTCCCCAACAAAGCGCACCATCTCACAGTTCTCCACATGGATCTCCCCAACAGAGTGCCCCATCTCATACTTCTCCTCAATGCAGCTCATCTCGTAGTTCTTCTCATGGCTCTCCTCAACAAAGTGCCACATCTCGTAGTTCTTCATATGGCTCTCTTTTACAGATAGCTCCATCTCACAATTCGGTTACAAGTTCTCTTTTACAAGTAGCACCATTTAACAATTCTCCTCGTGATTCTCCATTGCAAGTGGCTCCACCAAATGGCTCGCCTCAACAAATGGCTCCATCTACCCACTTGTCTTACAGTTTGTCTGCACAAATGTCCCCATTATACTGTTTACCTCCTCCCCCTTCTCCACAAATGGCTGCATTGTACACTACACCTCACAACTCTCCCCGACAAATAACTGTAGCTAACTGTTTGTCCCCAAACTCTCCCACACAAATAGCTCCATTATACTGTTCTCCTCCAACCCCATCCCCACAAATGGCTACATCCAACTCTTCCCATCATGATTCGCCACCAGAAATAACTTCATTGAACAACCATTCCTTAATTCAGCAAACAGCTTCATCTGGTTATACATCACACCCCTCCCTATCACAAATCCCACCCCCAAATTATTCATCAAGTGTTGGTCTTTCTCAGTACAATGATAATCAAAATTTCAACAGTACATTAATTCATGATCAATATCGATCTCAAGAAGCTACATCTTCACAATATGTAAAGCCATCTCTGAATTATTATATTAAAACATTGACGCCATCACCTCAAAGCTCTTTTTCCAATGTATCAGATAGTATGTACATGATGTCCCAAACATCACATAACCAGTTTCCAAACCAAGGACCTTCACTTGTATGTTCCCCGACATTCATTTCAGGATATCCACCACAGCAACCAGTGAATAATGCTCCAGTAAGTTCAACTCAGACATTCCAAATGGGAGAATCTAGCTTCAATCCAAATTTAAATCATCAAGATTATTTCAGTTCTCATTTTTTGGCACAACAACAACAGCTGCAGCAACAGACAGAAACACAGCAGCAACAAGAACAACCAAGGCGGCAAAAATTGCATGGGAAACCTTTACTGCAAGCAGCACGCCAACAAGTACGAGAACAGCAGCAATCCCAACGTCAGCAAGCACGAGAGCAGCAGCTTCAGCAAGCACGGGACTTTCAGGGTGAGCATGTGCAAGATGAGGTTCAGGATGAGCAGCAAGAACAACTGGAGCAACAAGAAGAAGTAATGAAAATTAAAGCAATTCTTTCTCAAGCCTCAATTTCTGGTGTTCCAACTGCAGTGACACAAACGAGCATCTTAGGTCAATTGACTAATACAATAGGTTCCCAAAATACTACATACAATGGGTGCAACAATGGAATTCAAAATCAGTCAGAACTATCTTTCATGTCTATGTCACCTTCTCTCTTTGATCAGACTTCATTTGGAAGAGAAGCAACTGGAATGTCTTATGCTGCTGACATGCCTACTGCTCGGCAAATTGTGACCTCTAGTTCATTAACCCCTCCACTACAGCAACTACAAATATCACACACCATACTGAATGAACCTGTGTCCTCCTCCACCTCTTCTCAGTGGATACCCAAAGAGAATTTATATTGTGATCTAAAACAGAAAGGACAATTAGAAACTCTACTTCAGGATAACAAAGACCAATTTCCAGTAAATGCTACCAAACCTTCAACATCAACACAATCTGATAATAGTAAGTGTGTATTTGATTCATACATTTTTTTTTCATTTTACTGTTCTACCTGCTATTGCACATTTATTTGGTTTAGCCCCACAACCAGCAACCCTAATTGTACTCCACCAGCCCTTCATTCTACTCTTTAGTCTTTCTAATTTTAATAAATTTTCTCATGTTTTTTGCCATGTTTTTATTTCTTGTTGATAGAGATATGCATGCATACAAACATAACTGTTTTTTTTTGTTAGGGCTGGACCAAGATTAATCTTGCACAAATCAAAGACAGTATATCTTGTCATAATGATTGGAGGCAAGACCAGATGCTCTTCCAAATTTTCAATGCCCAACTCTGACATTCACCCTAGTCCAAGTACACCAGATTTTTTTTTTTATTGAGCCACCATCTCTAGAAAGATTGCCATTCAAGAGATATGAATGGATAATTTTATTTCATTGTTATAACATTAAGTATAAGTAATTGCTGCAGAACGTGGAATTGGCAAGCTAATTTTAAATTCTGGTATAGTATTCTCTTTCCACTTAACTATAGGAAAACTCTGAATTCCAAACCATAGAGAAGGAAATCATTTCACTATATTTCCCAAGAAGTCAATCAGTTCACAGATTAATAAAGAAAAATTAACTATGTTCTAAAGAGGCCTGCTATTAAAAAAAAAAAAAAAACCATTAAATGGCAACTTTTCGTAGGAAGAATTTTTTTCCCATTTCTTTCTTTCTGATAATATATTTATTATTTCAATAATAAAAAAACATAATTTTCTAAATTTTTAAAAATTGAAGAAAAAATTCATCTCATGGAAATCTCAATGAGGTGTCAATAATTATTGTATCCTATTATGATTCTGCTTGTTACTTCATTAGTAGGTTAGTTAGTGTATGCATTATGTCTTGCTATTACCTCAGATAAATAATGGACCATTCTGTTTTGATTGTGTAGAAAAACTAAAGATAGATTGGAGATTTTGTTTGATTTTAGTGAGAAAAAAAGAAAGCATACATAATGTTTGATAATCAAAAAGCAAGAGAAGATAGCTGATAACACTCTCATATGTTTAAGGTTTGCTTCAGTGAAATCAAAAACCTTGTCAATTTTAGATCTTTTCATTTATATTCTCTTTAAATAATGACCAGCATTCATATTTATGATGATTGTTAATGTATTTTGTTAAGCTCAAATATTTAACCATGCAATAGGGGAATTTTTCCACAGGTATTCTATAGTTGTGGAACATGCAAGAAGTTTATTCAATCATTAATTATGGTTAATCAGAAAATTCAAATAGGACAACCATGATATTTTCATGGGTGTGCTACTTGTGGCTAAAAATGAGTATGAGTTATAGTTTTATCAAATAAATTTTCAAATGTCTTTTCATATGTTCATCCGTCCTGGGTAAGATGATAAACTACATCCAACAGCAAGGCCTCTGATCAGGAGGTTTTGAGGAGCGTGAAACCACATCTTAATTGCTGGTATTCCCAGGTACATCCTGACACAGAGTGGTAGCACCTGTTAGGGTCCCAGCTATGGATAAATAGTTAACCCCAAAATGGGATCAAAACACTATGTAAGTGTAAAAAAATAAATAAATAAATATTACCAGCAATAAATTTTTGAAGAAAAAAAATATTACCACCAATAAAAATCTTGTCTGCATTAAATAACCCATTGAGGTTAATATGCTGTAAAACAAACCAAACCAAACCAAACCATCACATGTCCATAAAAAAGGTCAAAACATTACATAAGTTAAAGACACTAGATACTGTAATTAACACCTTAAAACAAGCAAAGTTCTTCTGGAGGTACAACCAAATCAAATTTTTATTGGAACTCTGGCTGTTATGTGATAATGGTAAATATTAATTATCACTGATTATCAACATTCAAATGTGCTGGCATTCATTTAATAGGGTTTTTTGTGGAATTGAAAAATACCCTAAATCAGTGTTTATTTTTTTTAAACTTCCTGAGTAGTATGCTTGGTTCCTGTTAGTCACTTTATTCAAAGTTTTTATTATATAATTTAAAACTTGAATTCTATCATTGTGTATAGATTGTGAGAACAGATGTTTGTCAAAGCTACTAAGAGAAAAATATAAAATATTTGTGTTATAAATTTAGCCAAATTTACGCTAAAATTTGAAGACTGAATTTCATGCAAGAAATTTTTTTTTTTCTAATTTGCCCTCCCCCCGCCAAATTTCCAAGAGTTAACAATTTTTCTTTCAATAAGAAATTTTCTATATTTAGTGTAAAAATATCTTTGTAATTAGGTCTGTGATATATCTTTATAATTAGACATGTGTAAAAGTTTTCAGTGAAAATCTGGTTTTTATCAATGTATTCAGATTATAGTTTTTCAAATAGTGTGCCATGAATTTGTGCACACTTATAATAAACCTTTATTATCACTATCAAATATATATAAATCTAATAAGATATTTTACTTGAATTTTTTTTCTCCTATATATTTTATATATTTCTGTATTTTGCTGTGTACATTACATCCAAATCTGAAGCAATTATAACATGACTAAAATCCTATTAGCAACTGAACAATTCTAGTGCAAAATTTTGAAGAAAATGTTCACCTTTTTTATTTTTTTTTTATTTTTCCCAACATTTAAATTGGTGGAACTTATTTCATATATGAAGTTATATATAATTAGATTACTCATTATCTTTAAATTGACCAGATTAAAAGATTGGGAATTTAAAAAAAAAAAAAAAAAAAAAAAAATTTTCATACATTTATATTATTGTGAATAAATGAAATGGTTGTGTACATCTTTAATTGGAATCATTTTCTCTGTAGCACAAATAGTTACACAGCATCAGGGACGGCAGAGACGGCGCAACAAATCCCCAGAACTTGAACAACGAAAATATAAGCCCTGTGTTGTATGTGGTGACAAGTCATCTGGATATCATTATAACGTTTCTGCTTGTGAAGGCTGCAAGGTAAAGTCTTTATTTGTTTTTGTTTGGTTTCTTTAGTTTGATTGATAACCATTCAATGTTTCAGAACACTTTTTTCTTTTAAACCACCTTCTAAAAAATTACTGCTAAACTTAAAAATGACACAGGAAATTAAATAATTGCTTAATAGTTAAAAAGTGAAGACTTTTTTTTTTCTTTTTTATCAAAATGTTATAAAAGAAAAATAAACTTTTTCAGTCACGTGCTTTAAAATAAACATTATTATTATTATTATATGATCTGGGGATATATGAAACTAAATTAATTTCTTTGCCAAAAAGTTTATTCCTAATTACTACAGAAAGTGGAATTGGTAAGCAGAGTTGAAATTTCGATCTAGCTGGTTCCATTCACTTTTACACTTATGTGTTTAAGAACGGCATGAATCCAGCTTTTCTCCTTCCACTTACCTATGGGAAAACTTTGAATTTCAAACTTTAATAATGACCATGGAAAACCACTTCATTATATATCCCTAGAATTCTTGGCAATTCACAGATAATAAAGAATATGAGCATCTCGGTGTAGATTTTTTAAGTGATAATCAACTTTCAAATTCACTTCTACTCTAGAATTCTAAATAACACTTTTCACTAAGAAGACATCACTTTTACAAGAGAGAAAAATAGATTAGGAACAAGTTTTTTCAAACAGGATCCCTTCTTACATATTCAAAATATTTATAGTAAAACTGAAATTTCTTTCACCAAACCTTGAATTTGCATTCTGTTGTGGTGTCCTCCCTCTAAAGAGTCTGTTGGACTCTTCCAGCTACTATAAGATTAGTAGGAAAGAAGGCCTTTGGGGAGCAGTCGAATAGAGTGCCGAGTCAACCGACACACACTCACTAGTTGTGTAATACTCGTCTGTTGTACTTACTGTTTAATATATGATATATCTGCAACACTTGTTTTGTTATTTCTTTAACTATTTACTTTGTCACAACATCTTGGAGTAAGTACAACAGAAGAGTATTACATGACAATATGAGTGTGTCGGTTGACCCAGCACTCAATCAATTGTTAATGTAATATTCACTAAAAAAAAAAGAAAAAAAAATTCTTACAATCCAAGATGTATTTTGGCTTTAAATAATCAATTATTGGGTTGATAATCTTAAAAAAAACAAAACCACAGCTGACTGTCTTTCATGGACATTGCTTGAACCATTTTAGTCATGAAGGCTTTGAAGAGATAAGCAAGGTCATACAGATTTGAAGTTCTGCCATCTCCTCTTGGCTTACTTAGTAAGTTGACAAAAGCTAATTAGATTGAGTGATGACCGTTCACTGAAGTTCATAATTGATATGATATTAAAGATTTAAGTCTTTATTTTCAACAGGGTTTCTTTAGGCGGAGTATTCAACGTGAGATTATGTATACTTGTCATAGGAATAATGCCTGTGAAATAACAAAAGAGACTCGTAATCACTGTCAAAGCTGCCGATTTAACAAATGTCTGGAAATGGGTATGTCAAGAGACGGTAAGTACTCGTTTTTCTTCTTTATTTTATTGTGTGTGAAAATTTCTGAAATGTTTAGGAATCGGTGTTCACATTCTCATATTTTACAAATGGAAACATTTTTTAACTATATGAAAATGAAATCTTTTAAGAAAATTTATTTACTTTGCTGAGGATAGTTAAATGATTTTATGTTGTAGTTAATTAATGAGATGAAAGTGTGGGAAATTATAAAAAATTCACTAAACTTTCAGCACTCTGCATTATTCACTTGTATTACTTCTATGTATATCACAGATTCTCAGCAGCAGTAACCTAATTTTCAGTTTCAATCAACATCATTGTTGCCATAGCAGGACATGACAGCACAACTATAAAATTCAAACACACCTCTATTTAGTGACATGCAGAGGAAAATAATTGCTTGCAGAATACCCAAGGTCTAGATAGACTATATTACTAATTATGCGATTACCAGAAATATGTAAATTACATAAAAATAGATGTTTATAGATCATTCCAAACTGGGGTGTCATTACTCTTTAGTTAATATATTACCAATTTTTAAATTCTTTTTATATACATTTAGAATTATATATTTGGCTTCATTAAGTATAGTGGAATAATGGATATTGACTCTGACTGAGGAATTGGAGAGCTGAATTTGAGTTCCAGTTGAATCCATACACGATCACCTAAGCATGTATCATGCATGGTACTAAATAAAAGGAAACTTAAGTGATGTGTCACAAAATATTTTTTAAAAGCCATTAAAAATGATGGCACTACATTGAAGTAAAAATGTTTCATATAAGGAATGCTTGTTTTTATTTATTTTTTCTTTAACTTTTATTAGCTGTGCGAGGTGACCGTAACAAGAGATCTATCGATCAGTATGCGGAAAAACTTAAAACTGACCAAAAAGATTTGCTTAAAAGTATCCTACGGGCCCACCGGCAAACAGCAACAGCAGTTGAAAATTCCATGGTAAGTAGGAATTTTTAAATCTATTTGTGAGGTAACTTGAAAAGAAGGAAATTACTGGAAAGTAATTGAAACTCACCTGAAGCGAGCTGAATCTATAATGCTCCTCATGCCAATGACACTTCCACCGAGCTTCTCTACGGCATATGATTTCACTGAATTTTGATGTGTTCCTCTCGAATTTTAAACTGGGGTCATCAGGAGAGAATGTGCACCGTTTGGGGCCTTCCTCTCATAAAAAATTTTAAATTTTTTTTTTTTTTTTTTTTTTTTTTTGCATAGTTCTGACTGATAGTTTATCATAAAGCTTAAATTTTGTTCAATACTGCTACTTTCTCTTAAATTAATATATATATCTATAAACACCTGTATATTTTATATATCTGTAGTTTCAAAGCTTTGTTAGTGTAATTTTATTTTATTTTTTTTTTAATTTTTTTTTTAACTATTTATTTCAGGATATAGGTAATCATGGATCTTCACAACTTCCTTTCCTAATATCTCTAATCCATGAATTGCCATGGTTGTTCTTGGGGGGAAAGATAGTAAAGTAATTCAACCCCCAAATCAGGTTTTTTTTAATTCAAAATTGTTCTTCTTGACTTGGTTGGCATCACCAAGTTTACAGATCTTAGTCTGTCCTGTTATTTAACTCACAGCTTTAGCATAGACAAGTGAGTGAAGAAAAGAGATTTAAGCTTTTCTGAAGAGCATTAGCTAGAATTTGAACGTGGCTTGCTGATTTAATTTTCTATACCTTTTTTACCTCTCTCTGCATATACATTCCAACTAAATACATTCTGATTCAATATTTTATTAATCCATCATTCTAAATCTTTATTCACTTTTTCTTAAATATAATCATTTCAAATGTTACAATTGATTTTTAAAATAACCATCAGTATTTATTTATTTTAATCATTTCATCCTAGGCAAGGTGTTAATGCCACTGAGACGCAAGGGAGTTAAAGTGAATGAGAAGACTTTAAAAGAAACTGGAAACCCAATCCTAAACAGGAAACAAGGGATAAACCTTTTACTCCTGTTCAATAGACGGTGAAAGAATGTGAATGGGGGCTTTGCTTCTTTATATAAAATCAATTGATGTTTGTTGGCCTCGTTACTTAGTTTAATCTTGCATAGAACATGTATAGTAAAACACATCAATGAAGAGCAGTCATTGCATACCTGTGAATACTCTAATTTGTTAACCTGTGCCAGGTGCATCGTTGTCTTAGAGGAAAACTCTGTAAAAAGTCAACTCATTCTTAGTGTCTTGTGAGACAAATCACTTAAATGCCAATCTTATTCTTGTCTTAAGATGCACTATTGTTCAGTTTGTCTTTTAACTCTTCAGTCTTCTATTCTTCTATGTTGGTCGAGACTGATGTTTATTGGGCTTGGTTACTCAATTCTGATACAAAAATCTTAACTGAAGTAATTTCCAGGATTTATACTGTTCTGCTTGTTTGTTTATATGACTGTCATAATTTTACACAAGGGATTAATGTTGTATCTGCCAAATCTCTGACTCTTTAGAAGTGGGGTCAGTAGTGCTTACTGATTGAGAAATCTACATAGTAATATTTATTAAGAAAGAAATGGGTGGGATATAAGGGGGAGAATAGGGAAATATAAAGGTATATGGCCAAGTGATTAGAATATTTGTTTTCTGACCACAAAACCAAAGGTTTGAATCTCACCTGGGTCATTTTGTAGAGAAAGATGACTTCTTGATGTTATCAGTTTGGAGGGGCAATCACAGCATGCCTGAAAAACCATATCACTGGTTGACCCAAGACTTGTGAGTGACATTAGGAAGACAACAGTTTGAGAGCCTGCCCTCGCACAATCAAGTCATCATGACCAAGTGTTTGAGTACACTTAACTCATTCAGACTATTGATCACATCAGATAGTGCATTCTCTTCCAGAAACTAATTACAGTCTGCTCTGCATAGTTGCAGTATAAACCACAGGTGGGCTCTATATCTGTTGAACAAACCCAAATGTACCTGAGCAGGCATCTGCAACAGTGATTGGCTGGCTTACCTAGTATACAAGCATACTTGGATATGAGTGCCCAACCATTTTATTTACATGAATATATATGTAAAATTTTCTCAGAATTAACCTGTAGAAAAAGACTATGTATAAAGGAAAAAGACAACAGGAAAACTAGTTTTAGCCAACACATTTCATCCAATGTGAACTTTTTCAAGGCAAAAAAACAATTTGATCATATGGATATACAATAGTGTTTCTAAATTCTTCTAGTTGCTAACATTTTGTTTGTTGTTTATAGATACTTTGTTTCAATGAATTCATTTTGTTCTTTGCCTAGAAAAATTCCACATTGGATCAAATGCATCATGTGTGAAATATATATATATATATATATATATACACACACACACATACATACACTCTTAGTGTCCTTTTTTTTTTTTTTTTGAATAAGTTCCCCGGGATGACTAAAATATTTAAGTAACAGGTTATTCTTGTTTTTATGCTGTCTCATGCAATTCTTATTTTTGTATAAATAAAAGATGAAAATGGTAAAAAAATTTTATTTTATTTATTTTAATTTTTCCTTTGCATCAATGTGTGTGTGTGCATGTATGTGAGGAAAGAAATAATTTGGCTGAATATCAAGAAGGAAAAAAGGCCACAATGGTGAAAAGGTGTAAGAATTGTAATATATTAAAATTCTTTAAGTAAAAATAGAGGGAAAAAAAATAAGACAATGCCGTAGAAAATATGCATTCCTTATTCCTTTTGCAAATATAAAATTAATCCATGTTTGTATAGCATTTAGATAAAAACATAAGTAGGGATATGAGCACAAAACGAGCAGATATAGATAAAAGGTTGGAGAAAATCGGAGGCATGAGATCATGAATGGTTTGAGTTAACAAGAACTGTGGAATTTTCACAGGTCCAACTCATGTCTGAATCAAGTAAGCTGAGTTAAATATTTTGGATAGCTTCATCTACTGCAAAGAAAATTTGTTCTCTATGTCGCGCTAGAAAGTTTTTCTCGTCCAAGTCCATCCTTCAAATTTATAAATCAACCATCCGTCCTTGCATAGAATATTGCTGTTGTATATGGACTGGTGCCCCCGCTGTACGTCTTGAAGTCCTCACCAAAATCCAGAGATGAATATACAATGTGATAGGTCCTGATCTGGCATCTAGTCACTTTCTTACAGACGTGCTGTAGCATCCTTCTGTCTCTTCTAAAAGTATTTTCATGGCAAATGTTCCAATAAGTTACTTTTGCTGGTTCCCAGTCTGCATGAATTTAAACGAGCTGGCATCTCTGTCCCGCCCTTTCACTGTCAAAACTATTAAATGTAACCATCTCTTCTACTCAAACAGCTTCTCTCACACTTCCTGTTTGTAGGACTCCCTTCCTCTTGCTTGCTTCCCCAATGACTATAATCTTCAAATATTCAAGTGTAATGTCAATCGGCATCTGACACCCTAAGCTTGTTCCCTGTTCTTCTCTGTATACTCAGACACACCTCTTTACTCTTGTTCTCAATCCTCTGTAACCCCTTGCGTGCTAGTAGCACTCCCACCTTGCTTGGGGCGAATTGCTTTAAAAAAAAAAATAAATAAAATAATAGTCTTACATTTGTGAGAATCTAAAAAAAACTTTCGTAATTTTGTTTGAACTAAAAGAAATGCTATATACTAAACTATTGTACTGTACTAAAATTTAATGAGTTTTCAGTAATTCCTCATTTTACATAGCCCAAAAATCTCCTCTTAAAATTGCTCTTTGATATTTTCCAGATTGGTGAAAGACTCAAAGCTGAAATGAGTAGAGATCCTTTGGTAAGTTAACAAATTTATGTAGTTAAGAAAAATGTTCATGTACAGTCATATCTTTAAAGCTTTATATACACTGCATGCCAAATTATTATCGAGATAACTTTTTTTTTCTAATATTTCAAAAACCGTCCAATCAATTCACACAAAATTTTCACAGAATGTTGGCAACACTGACTTGTGCAATCACTGAAATTTTGTGTCCATTTCCTCCTCTCATCTATTTCCTGTTTTGTTTGTATTTTTGCATGTTTATATATCTAAATATATATGTAAATATGTCTGTGTTTGTGTGTTATAATCTGATTGTGTATGTATTGGCTTTTGCAAGATTTCATCCTCCCCTGCCCATATCAAACAGTCAAACATTTTGACAATAAAAGTTTGTTTTTATTAAGTTTGGGTTTTTTTTTTTTTTTTTTTTTTTTTTTTTCCATGCTTGGCTCTTTTCCCAGAAAATTATTGGAGGTACCTAATATTGTATTGAAATAAAAGACACAGAGTATAGTAATCCAAATTAGGTTTTATCCAGCACAATAGAACAGTTAGTACAAACAACTATTTATAAGCAGGCACAGTCCATTTTTGACAATAAGTAGGAGGAGGGGGAATGAATGTTCACCACATGTATAATCGTGTGTGTGTGTATATATATATATATATATATATAATGAAAGTGAATACTTTAGAAACCCATGGTAATATTTTATTTTGCAAAACTGATACTACAGTTTTGTCTTATCAGACCAAATGGCTTCAACAATAAATGGATTCAAAAGAATTTTGCCAGGCAAAAAGTGAAATGTCTAAATATAAAATACGCTTTAAAATAAAGATTCAATATGGGGGAAGGGAAAAAATAGATATGTATATCTAGAGAGATATAGAGAAGTAATATAGAAAGGGAATAATTTTGGATGCGTGCAAATAGGTTGACCTATTTTCACCGGATGTAATAAGTAGGGGAGAGAGAATATATCTTCAAAAAGGAACAGGAAAGAAAGAGGAAGAAAGAGGAAGAAAACTTGAACGGAAAAAATGAGAGGAGATTCAGATTGGTAATTGTCAAAGTTTAAAAGTGAATATATTCAAAAATTGTCTGTAAATGCCTGATATTATTTGTGACATCAATACCTGTGTAATTTTAAAAATAAGTGATTATTAAAATAAAGTAAAATAACCTAATAATGAATAATTTTCCAAATAATTATATAATAATTTTTTTTTTAATTTCTTCAAGAAAAAACATGTTTTTTTAAAAAAAAAAAAAAAAAAAGATTTTTTTTTTTTTTTTTTTTTTTAAGTAATAAATTGATAAGAAAAAGATCACTTTAAGTGAATAAAAATAAGATTATGAAGATACACATGCACCTACATGCATACATACCCATACATATACATGTATATAGCCAAAAACGTTTTCCATGTCTACACTTCTAGATATGTTAATTGCATTGGTTCAGTAACTCATTTGTGTTCTCCTATTTAATTATAATAACTTTTTCTTTGATACAAAGATTGCACCTTTCCCTGAAGTTGTTAGGAGTTCAGGATTTACAGATGATTTGGAACTAATTATACTTTCTACATTACTAACGCATGTGTAACTAATTTTTAAAGTTTTCCTGTCAAAAATTTTCTTCAAAAGATTGCTATTATTAAAATGCTTGTCTATTAAATTCAAGAAATATTTACCAATATTAATACTGGATAACTTACAAAAAGTGGGTTAAAGCATATTATCTTCCTTTTTCTGTTTTTAGATTTGTTGTATTGTTTTTCAAATTTTCTTGATAATTCTTGTTTAAAATAACTTTTTGAGTGCTTGATTGTAAGTGAATTTATTTTCATTAAAGATTTTGCTGCTTGATGATAATCTGTTAATCCTGGTATTAACAATGTTAGGAATTTGGTTTATTATTGACTTAGGGTGATGAGAGTAGATGTTGATATAAATGGGGGTTTGATTCTCTTTATGAAAAGGTTTGAATGTATCATTAGAATGACTGAAGGTAATATCTAGGATGTTAACAATTTTGAAGTTAAAGAGATATTTCAATCATAAATCCCCAAAATTGGAAAGCTTTTATGATCTTTTTTGTATTTTGGGAGATAGAGCACCATTACTATTACAAATAACAATTAGTCCATCTCTGTAAAGACCTAGCTGGTTGGGGTTAATAATCCTATTGAGGGTGTCTAATATATATCATACCTACTAAGTCAGCTATTTGAGTGTAATCATATGCTCCCATAGGAACATCAAAGCTATCATTAGTATGTTTAACCCAAGAAGAATTATTATACATTAGTAGAGATTGCCTAGATGTTACAATAACCAAGTTCATCATCGGTAATATTAATATAATTTTTAGTAAAATTTAAACTTTTTAGTAATAAGTCTTAAGAAATGGAGGGGTAGAAATCACTAATGTCAAATTGACTAAAAGTAGTTTTTTTTTTTTTTTTTTTTTTTTTTTTTTTTTATTAGTGATATTCTGGAACCATTCAATAGTGTCCGATGAATCTTTTCAAAGATTGATAGAATAGGTTTCTTGTATAGTTTGTATTATTTTTTTAAGTATATTTTTTTAAATTAAGCCTAACTCAGTTTTAGAAGGATTTATTAATCGGGATTGCAAGTTATTGTTGAAATTAGGTTTATTGTATTTAAATAGTAAATAAGCATTTTTCATACGAGTTGTTCCCATTCTATCTGCAACATCAAATTTATTGGCAAATTTAGCAGTGTCTCTATTGATTGAGGAAATAGTGTTGTTGTTATTTTTTTAGGGGGAGTTTGTGATAGTCTGAGGGTATAATTTTGTAAATATTTTTAGATTTATCAGCTTTAATCCATAATTTCTTAGAATTTTTTTTATGTCTCTAATGTCTTTTACTTTTGTATTGGAACTGGACAGACGTTTTAAAGTTTTTTTTTTTTTTTTTTTTTTTTTTTTTTAAATTAAGTTAAACAAATCAACTTTGAATGGATCTAGGAGTTTATTAGGTGGACTGTTTTGATATTTTAGATTGTTTCACTCTTGCACTTCAGTGCATCTTGAGGGTTTAAGTAGAAGTAAGTTTTCTATCTCACTCTCTTGATGAGGTCAATGATTTTATCAGTGAGTGAAAGAATGTAATGAAGGATAAGGAATGTTTTTCAGAGAGTATTCAGTAGTAAATGTTTGTATTTAAGTTTTTCCATTTTGTGTGTGTGTGTGTGTGTGTGTATATATATATATATATATAAGAGAGAGAGAATCCATTTATTGTTGAAACCATTTTGTCTGATGAGATGAAACCTTAGTATTGGTTTTGCAAAATAAAATATTGCAATGGGTTTCTAAAGTCTCTGCTTTCATAATTATCATTTGCTCTGGTCTTATATTGAGCTCTATTTGGATTTATATCCTCTGTGGAATTATTCATACAGATTATCAATTTTTTATTTTTTTTTATATATATATATATATATATATATATAATCAAAGGCCTTTAACATCGTCTCTTCTCCATAAGCTCCTATCTAATCATGAATTGACCTCAACTTGGCATCTATACTGATGACACTACCATTTACTCCTACTTCAATGGTAAGGCTGATCACTCCAACAAGGTCATCAAAACCGTCATTAACTGGGATTAAGAGATGGCTTGTCAATTTTAATGTTTACAAAACTAAACTTTCTCCATTACTCATCTGAGAGACCCCTCTCTGTCTTCTTTAAGCATGGCTGAGGCTATCCCCTGGAAAGTAACTTTTTGTGCCTTCTCAGGCTCACATTCTCAGCTGACATGAAGTGGAAAGACTATATTGAATCCATTGCTAGGTCAACTGTTAAGAATGTCGGTTCACTTTGTCAGACAAGACAATTTTTCTCTCTGGGATCTATCTTGCATATCTATGTGTACCATTCATCCATGCTTAGAATATTGCTACCACATAAGGTCCGATACCTCTGCTATTTACCAGGAGCTCCTTAAGGCACGATGTAGGCCTCCTTGTTGAGTCTGAGGCTCTCACCAATAAATTCAGGAGTCCTTATCAAAACATCAGTGATTTTTTTTTTTTCCAAGTTGACGTACCTTCGTAATCACCATTTAGATTCATCCAACTCTTTCCATATCCTCTTCACTGACCTCAAATTGACACCCAAACACTTTGAAATGTTCATATTGGAGCTTCCAGTGTGAATGCCAAGCAGTACAACATGCCATTACCAAATTTCTGACTGAGTGAATTATTTCATAGTGCTCCTACTATACTATGCAGTTGATAAAATCAAAAGCAGTGTGTGTGTATATATATATATATATATATATATATATATATATATATAATATAAAATGTGTCCTGCAACAGGAATTGAACTTTGTATCCTACAAGGAACCATCATATATAGCCTGATGTGCAATACTGGTTAGCAAGGTTAAATTATTTTTTTTTTTTTTTTCTTTTCTTTTTTTTTTTTTTTTTTTTTTTTTTTTTTTAACTAAAACTTCCATTGATTTCTCTTGAATGCTCATATCTGCTCAAAGCATATCTTGACATAAACTAATAACATCATATATTATGAAATGGACTAAGTCTGACAATTATTTTAACATATTTTTTGTTTATACACTATTTTTATACATGCAAATATTTAAGTAATTGCTCTGTTTATAATAAACACTATCAACAAAATTTACCAGCCTGAATGTCCAAGAAATCTCATAAAAAATATGCATCCTCCGACATGAATTGAACCTGTATCCAGAAGTCCATATTGGGGGATCTGTCACTTTGTGATGAACCCTGCAGTGGCCAGCCAAATGTACTGGATGTTGAGGCCCTGAAGGCTACCATAGAGGATGGCAACAGCAAAACGTGTGGCGAGTTTGCCAAACACTTCCAGCTCTATGATGAAACAATCAGGCTTCATGTGACAGGACTGGACCACAAACAACAAAGTTCCCTTCTGCACAAAAGTGGCGAGCCTAGAAACCATCATGACTTGCCACAGACTTCTATAGGACAGACACTTTCTCCAAACGCCAGGCATCTGCCTACCCAAATAAATCCTTTTCTCAGAGCTCTCATTTGATAAGGGATGATGTGGAACCTTCACATCATCAATTCGGTGATCATCTCAAATCACTTTGCTGAGGACAGAAATCCATCCATCCCCTAAACCCTCCTACCCTACCATGTGGTGGCTGCAGACATCTCTTCAGACCTAACATAGGCCTCATTTCACACATAAGGAAATGTAGATGAGCCCCCCAATACTTGGAAATGAGTTCTGCCAACAATGACAAGAGATATATATATATATATATATATATATATATAATACATTCACACTAATGAGCCAAAAGTCATCAGATAGCAATATGCAAATCTATCGTTATGTGGCACCACAGCTTGATATGTGAATGCCTGTACCTATAATACTTATCCTGCTGACTCGGTGTGAATATTGTTTATACTGTTGATAACAAGGTGACATGATTGATTAATCAGAGCAAGAGAGTTGGTGCCAAATGGATGGAAGATTCATTTTCTGAAATTGGGATATCCCTTGATCTTTGGTGTCATACATGTGCTGCTAATATCTGATAGCATGCATTGCCACTCATCTTAGAAGTCAGTACCCATATTCTTAATGATCTTGAACAGGGGCATGTGTTTGGAATTAATGGAGATATAAAACAAGCAAAACTGGCTCAAATAACATCTGCATTCAATGCAGGAGCTATCCATTATGTTAGTTCAACTTTCTTTAGCTTGCATTGGATATAGAAATAGAAAACACACCTGGGTGTCCCTCTTAACACTATGACATCAGACACAGTGCATCACTTGAGCTCATGATGTCACCAATTGAACCCTGAAAAACTGACATGTATCATAATCTAATAAGTCATTGGTTCCAGTTTGAGGCTGATGGTAGTGTTCAGCTGTGGTGCAGACTTCATGTGTTGATGGAATACATTTGTTAGCAAGTCATGATACAGGCTAGTGGTTGTACATAGTGGTGTAAGAGTGTTCATATAGGTTGGGATTGCTGATTTAACTAAATATATCATTAACTTGTGGTTACTATATTACACTACTTTATGATCATTTGACTCTCAATCATTCATGGACTCTATGAACCCCAACAATGATAGATTGTTCTAGCAGGATAATGCTCTATATCATTGATTGCCCAGAATTGGTTTGAAGAGCATTCTGGAAATTTCCAATGAATGGCATGGCCACCATGCTCACCTGACAGGATCACAATTGAGCATTTATGAGACATGATAGAGAAGCCTATTTGCATACATCAGGGATCTGTGGCTAGTTATCTAGAAGGCATGTCTCAGTATTTCTCCTGAAGTCTTCTGATCACCTGTAGAATCCATGCTATGTCAAGTTGTTGCACTTCACTGAACAAGAGATGTCCCACACAATACTAGTACTAGACACTATCCCGTGACTTTTGGTACTTCGGTGTATGTATATTTGAATACATAGAACTGTATCTTTTTGCTTGTATTGTAAATGTACATACCAAAGATGTTGGTTTCAGTAATGACTGCAAAAAATTTTCCTCTCCCCAATTTATAGACAGAAGCACACAGCATGCTAAGATTTCTTCCTAGCCAATAAAACAGCCTGGTTCTCGCTTTCATATGACTCATTCCTGGTCTGTCTTGACCTGAAGTCAGAACACTGTTTGCTTATCCAAATTTGCTCATGTGTGTCTACCCCAATTCTTAGTTTGTAAACTTTTTGCAATATTATTGTTGCTTAGCTTTATTACTATCAATTTGCCTTGCATATATTATTTGCTTGGTTTATACTATTTTTTTTCCCTGTACTTTTCTTTTTCCTCATGTCTATTACAAATTTTTCAATTCCATTTGTTGGGCAGTTCTGCTATTTATTTACATTTAACCATGGTCACTCACTCTACAAAAGGTATTGTATATTCACATGCATAGATGTAAATGCTCAGTGCATATATAAATATTTATTTTATTTATCTGTGCCTTTAAAGTTATTCTTTTGCTTTGTTCAAACCTTACAGTCAGTTATGTGCCATGCGTGATAAATGCTTAGGTGATCATGTATCTTTCAAAACATGACTGACGAGGCAAGATTTTTTCTTGTAGTAGGTTGCCATTTCTTTTTGCAGTAGACCCCTTGCCATCCAAGGCTATATAACCTGGTCTGTCCTGCTATTTACCCATAGCTGGGGGAGGGGGGTTGGGAGAGGATTCATACCTTTCCCAAGAGTATTAACACATAAGTGAATGTAATGGATTTGAATGGAATTTGAACTCGGCTCTCCAATTTCTCAATCCGAGCTGCTATCCATTACTCCATCGTGCCTTTTTCCTTAACTCTGTTTCTTCCCATTACTGTCATTTTTTTTTTCTTCGCTTTTCAATCTATATATTTTAAGTCTGATTTTTGTATCTCTGAATGCAGCTTCTTAAGAAGCTGGAATGGTGCATTGTAGCGAGATTAATGTACTTTGATAATGTGCTAACTTAAAAAATGCCCCAAATAATCTGAATCATTTACAAGTAAATGATGAGATTGTATATTTTTATACTTTAAAAAAAAAAAAAATAATCATGTAAATAATTATGTTTATTATACAGTACTATCTCTTATGACTTAAATATGCAGGTGAACTTAATACACTGTAAATAACATAATCTGTGACGGAATGAATTTAATGATAATATTTTGTCTGTCATCTTTTTTTGGCCCAACAGGGTACAAGTTTTATGTTAGTTTCATATAATTTTAGGTTGTAGTCAGCTTAACAAAAAAAAACAAACAAATGTTTCTCTTTGCAGCGTGACAAAATATGGGAATTTTCAATTGAATCTGCACAAAATATTTTGGAATTTTTCAAGCAACTCCCTGGATTTTTAGACTTATGTTTGCATGATCGGTTGATTCTGGCAAAAGGATCTGCTATAGAAATTATGGTATGTATCTCGATAATTTTCTTTTCTTTTTTTAATCATTCACTGCTAAAGGGCATTAATATTTTTACTACTTTATCTATTAAGTGCTAAACTATGTTAATTATGTAACATAAGAATCCCGCTTTTTTATTTATCTTTTTTTATTTGTTACCTTGGCATTATTTTGTCCTCCATACACTGCTGAGGAATTCTTGGCTTAAACATCTTAGAAAAAAAAAAGAAATCATTTAAAAACTTCAATCTCAATGTTTGAGTTTTGTTTTATCCTGATTTCTTTTCAAACTTTATTAACGTTTCTTAATCATATTTCTTAATAATAAAATCTTATATAATATATATATATATAAATATATATATATATATATATATATATATATAGTTCAGCAAAAATCTATATTAAATTAGTTTTAGTCCAGAATTAAGAAAAAATAAAAGTAGTTAAAATCAATAAACTTGCTGATAACTAGTAGAGCATGATTCTTCCTATAGTCACTTAAATGAATTGATGAGATATATATATATACACACACACACACACACACACACACATGTGTGTATACTAAAATTCATCCAATACAAGGCTTGATAACCACTCTTAAATTCATAATGTTGAATGAGGCTTGTAATGGTAGTAAGTGAAGATTCTGATGTTAAGGAGGATAGAAAACAATTGATTCTGGACTTGAAAAGCTTAAGATTTTCATGTTCAGGGAAGCACCCTTGAGGGAGTCTGTTCCACAAAGTGACAATTGGCGAGGGGGGACTTTCTTCTCGCATCTAGAACATGAAGAAATGAGGCTGATTTCACTGTATGGAAATAGCATGTTATATCTGAGGTATAAAGTTCAGAACTGGTGGAACTAAATTATTTAAATAGCATTTATATCATTCTAAAGAATTGCCCTTATTGAAAACTTTTCAAATCTTTGATGCAAATTGTAATTTTTTTTTTTAATTTTCCAGTTATTTCGATTATGTCGTCGCTATAATCCACAAAAACACACTCTGCATTTGTCAAATAATTCAATTATAACCGAAGAAAATTTTAAGGATGCAAAGCTTGATGGAATTGTATCTTCTGTATTTGATTTGGCTCGATGCTTGCATTCATTCAACCTGGATGAAGCAGAATTTGCACTCCTTTGTGCACTGAGCCTTTATTCAGTTGGTAAGTGTTTATTTTTATTTATTTTATTAATCAAAACAAACTTAAAAAACTTGTTTCCATAAACTTACTTTTCAAGTTGGCTTTTTTTAACTTATTAATTTTGTGGGAATCATTTTTCATAATTCTTCTATTGTAATTATTTACATTCATCCTAATGAATAAAGGAAAAAAACACAATAGAAAAACTGCATGTAATTTTAGCCAATGCATTTCGTCCACTGCAGACTTTATCAAAGCAAAGACAAAATGAATTTATTTGAACAAAGTATCTATAAACAAAATTAAAATGTTGTTACTAGAAGAATTTAGAAACATTTATTTATATATATATAATATATATATATTCATTGAGCCAACTGAAAAAATATGTCATTTACTTTTTATGTTTGAAAATGTTGTTAGTTACAAGAAGAATTTAGAAACACTCATATATTCATTAGGTCAATTGAAAAATTACGTCATTTACTTACTTTTTATGTTTTGAAGAGAATTTTTCATATGTAGAAATATTGTTTGGATTGTTGTGATGACAAATTTTTTTTTTTTTTTTTTTTTGATATATTGATTGTGTATGTTGAAATCAAAAGAAAAAGGTTGAATTTGTCATCACAACAATCCAAACAATATTTCTACATATGAAAAATTCTCTTCAAACATAAAAAGTAAATGACATAATTTTTCAATTGACCTAATGAATATATATGAGTGTTTCTAAATTCTCCTTGTGACTAACAACATTTTGTTTTTGTTTATAGATACTTTGTTCAAATAAATTCATTTTGTGTTTTGCTTTGAGAAAGTCCACAGTGGACGAAATGCATCAGTTAAAACTACATACAGTTTTCCTACTGACTTTTTTTCTTTTATTCATATTGTTTTTTCTACAGATTAATTCTGAGAATTTTTTACATTCAGATTTATCATCAGTTGTCTGTTAATCCAGGCAATTATCAGGAAATTTTGATCTGTACCTTTTATTTAATCTGTGAGGGTAGATTGTTCTCATTCCACTGTCGGTTTCTAGAAATATCTTATTCTTTTTATTACTGCTCAGTTATTGCTAACTCTGTTTTTACTGAATGTGAGTCTGTACTACCTGACCCAGAAATTGATCTCTCAATTAATTCATGAACCAATGCTTTAATTATCTAGGCTATTATCCCAAGAGACTCTTGAATCAAGACCTTGAAGCCTTAATCATTTTAGTTGTTGTTGCCTGCCTGTTATGCTTGTTCTCCTTCACCTGTTGCTTCTCTTTCTCTCTCCTGAAGCCTTTGCTTGTTATTTCTCTTTTTATTGATAACTCAATATGGTATTTATTCCCATGCTAGGCCTACTAAAGAGTTTATCATAGCCTAGCATATGTGCTAGTCCCTTCAGACATCTAATTCTTCAGTCTAATATTAGTCTGAATATAAATAATCATAACTCGTTATTGTAGTTTCATAATAATTACTTATACTATTCTAGTTTTGTATTGATTACTCATATTATTATAGCTTCGCAGCGATTACTTATTCTGTTCTAGTTTTGTAACGGGTGCTCATTCCGTTCGCAGTTTAGCAACGGGTGCTCATTCCGTTCGCAGTTTAGCAACGGGTGCTCATTCCGTTCGCAGTTTAGCAACGGGTGCTCATTCCGTTCGCAGTTTAGCAACGGGTGCTCATTCCGTTCGGTGCTCATTCAGTTTAGTTTACAACGGGTGCTCATTCCGTTCGCAGTTTAGCAACGGTGCTCATTCCGTTCGCAGTTTAGCAACGGGTGCTCATTCCGTTCGCAGTTTAGCAACGGGTGCTCATTCGCTCGCAGTTTAGCAACGGGTGCTCATTCCGTTCGCAGTTTAGCAACGGTGCTCATTCCGTCGCAGTTTAGCAACGGGTGCTCATTCCGTTCGCAGTTTAGCAACGGGTGCTCATTCCGTTCGCAGTTTAGCAACGGGTGCTCATTCCGTTCGCAGTTTAGCAACGGGTGCTCATTCTATTGTAGTGTCATACAGACTTTGTACAAATTGATATTTTCTGCCACAATGAAAAAACTGAAAATCTTTAAAAAGGACTTAGTATGAATAGAATAGATATGTACTTTGTTTTCACTGAATTTATTTTAATATTTCAGAATATGGACGGTTGAAAGAGCCTCATATAGTTGATTTCTGGCAAGAAAAATTGATTAATCTCTTTTTGAGTTATATCAAAATCCGCCGTGTTGGACACCAGAGCCACACTAAAATACTACATGTCTTAACAACTATAAGAGGACTTAGTGTCCAATGTAAGTACTTTTCATTTAATCTGAAACTGCTGGGTATTTGGTTAAAGCTGGATAATAATTTTCTGTCTGTTTCATAAATGATTTTTTAGTTTTACTTCTACTTTGAAAAAGCAGTGAAAGTTTTGCTTGTTTTGTTTTTATTGTATATTTGGTTGAATGCTTATCAGATACAATTATAATATGGTACTTTGAAAAAAATATTAAGAGCTTTTAATGTGTAATTACCTTGAAATATCAAG
Source organism: Acanthosepion pharaonis (assembly GCA_903632075.3). NCBI lineage: Eukaryota > Metazoa > Mollusca > Cephalopoda > Sepiida > Sepiidae > Acanthosepion > Acanthosepion pharaonis. Next base: position 604,447 of record CAHIKZ030000622.1, read on the forward strand.
CTGATTGTTTTGTTTTTTCAGTTATTTTCAATGTACTTCATTTCATTTTTATAGATGCCAGTTCCATTATGGCTGTAGCTTCAATTACGGGCAATTTACAAGTCAGAAGTGCTAATGGAGAGTTAGAAGACAGCCTGGTGGTCCAACTCTTGGACAAAGCTGAAAATCTTGAAGCAGCTTTACAATGATTTTTGAATTCTGAGATTAGACAATATTCCATGAATTATTCACACCTATATTCTCATCTTTGTTTTGATGCTGAATAATCAAAACAACAGTAGTGAAGAGACTAGATTGAATAATTCATGGAATAGTTTTATCACTGTTCGAGATTTCTCTGGTGACCAGCTTTTTTTTTTAATCCAGACATTAAGAGTTTTTTTTTTTTTTTTTTTTTTTTTTTTTTTTGCTTATTGTTCAATACACAAAAGAATTTTTAATCTAATGTGAATTTTAAAATTTTAGTGTAATTAAATGAAAAATTTATTTTTTACTTTTTTAAATTGTGGTAGAATTTTTTTGACCCCTGGATATTATTTGAATCAGGGTGAGAAATAAGCAATACACTTCAACTTTTAATTCAGAGCTAAGTTGTGTACATCGTAATTGTCCATTTTATCAAGGAGAGATATGACGGTAAATTTTTTTTTTTATTTGTATAACTTATTGCTTTTTTTTTTTTTTTTTTTCTCTTGTTTAAAAATAAGAATGCATCAGAATGAGTTAAAGCAGAAAAAAGTAAGCTCTTATATCTGCAACTTTGAAATATTCTTTTTGTGGTATAAGAGATGTACAGTAGTTGAACATATCAGAAAAATGTAAAATTTGTCATTATAGTAAAAAAAAAAAACAATAAAAAATTTAGGAATAGATTGTTTTTTTTTTTGTTTTTTTTTAACATTTATGATTTGTTTTTCTAAAATATGCTTTCAACAAATTTTTTGTTTATTAATAGAAGAATAGTCACTTAGTTGTAATTTCTCAGATATGTACAGTAGAAAAATTACATTTTTAGAAAATATTACATTTGTAGAAAATATTACATTTTTCTATGTACATAGAAAAATGTAATATTTGACATTTTAGTAAGTAAAAAAAAAAAAAGAATTTTATGAATAGTCTTTTTTGAATATATTTGTTTTTTGTTTTTTTTTTGTTTTTTAATTTATGTAGATTTATGCTTAATTTCCCTTTCTAAAAACATTCAAATTTTTAAAAATCTTCCCACAGTGGTAAAGATAGAAGATGAAATTTATAATAGAGGTAGTTTAGTTTTTTGGTTTTTTATTTTTTTTACATGTATGTATGCTGAATTGAATGTTGGTGGTTGCATTTTGGTACTGGGAATTTTACAGAAAAAAAAGAAACTCTTGTAGCCCTCGGACATTTCAGTTTTATTGTATGTTATTTCAACTCGTACAGCATAAGGACTATCATACTGATTGATTTCATGAATCACCCTATCATTTTCATACAGATTCTTCCTTTGTATGTATTATTTGCATAAAGCAAACACAATCATTTTATTTATCTGACTGAGCTTGTCAAAAAGAAAGAAGAAAGATAGTTATTGTAGGTGAAGGCACCTAGTGCCAAACAGTAGGTACCAACCTGTATTATGCCAAACAGTGAGTGCTAAAGTTGGTTCTTTAAAACAAAAAAAAAGATAACAATTTAAAAACAACAAAACAATTTAATACTTTTTCTTCTATTTATAAAATATTTAAGGAAAATAATTTTTAGTTGTAGTTTAAAAAATGTTAAATATTTTGATACTTAGCAATTTTTTTCATATTTTTAAGACAAAAATACAAGGAATTAAAATGTTAAAAGATAAATATTTTAGATTTGTTTCTTTTATTTTACTCTGACATCATGGAGGCCATTTTCAGTTTTTGCTGCAAAATTATTTGCCTCTTTTAAAGTGATCTAATAACAAACTCCTTGATTCTCTTGGGATTTTAATTAACATTGGTTCATTTTGAGGGAGATCATGCAAAACACTCATACTTTTAATTTTCATTCCTTATTGTGCAATTCTATTTATAAATATTTGTCAAAATGTCTGCTTGGACAGTATGACTGGTGGAGAGAAGTTTTAAGTCTATTTCCTCTACACTACCACTATGACTGAACAAAATGAACCATGATCAAGAACCAAGAATTGGGAACTTTTATTGGTTACCTATATTTGGCAATGTAATCTCTTTTGTATGAAATGTATATTTTGAAATACAAATTAGAATGTCTGTCCAGTGTGTATGTTCCTAAGATATATCCTTCATACAAAAAGTAAATTAGTAAAGTTAATGAAATAAAATGGTGAATTCATTTCACTAACTAAATTTTTGAAATGCATTAACTCACTAACAACTGCATGCTCCACACGTTTCTGTTATCAATAACACACTTCAAAAAAACATTTTGATTTGTATTATTTTTTAATTTTTTTTTCATCTAAATGCTACCTGAATTTTATCAAAAAAGTTTCCATGCCTGGTGATGACTGGAGAACTTATCGAAAGTACTTGTATATTTAAGGAAGACCTAATACAGTTTACAATTTTAAAAAACAAAGATCATAACGTTCATCAAGTGGTTGTTGGGTTAATGCATTTTAAAAATTTAGTTAGCAAAGTGAATTCGCCATTTTATATCATTAACTTTACTAATTTACTTTTTGTATGAATGATTTAGTGTAATATAAATTAAACTGCACCATATATTTGATTTTATATACATATATATATATATATATATATATGTGTGTGTGTGTGCACATATCTATGTGCATATTTGTATACTGATCTGTGTGTGTGTGTATATATATATATATATATATATATATATATATATATATATATGGTGATTTTTCTAAGCATAACTTAGACCTAGATGTGTCACAAGCCTGAAAGTAAGGAGTGAGACAATCATTACACCATTTTGATGTGTGTGTGTGTTTTTGTACCAGGTATAACAGCAAAATTGTCCAATTGTTAGATTAAGCTCTAAACCATCTTAGAAATGATTAGAGATTTATTGGACTCTATGAGCAATAAGAATGTATAATTACTCTCCAAACTTAACAGAAGAATTGTGATGAAATTGATCATAAACGAAAATGACATATTCATCATTAATTAATCATAGATAAGGATCGAAAGAAAATTCATATATATATATATATATATGTGTGTGTGTTATTATTTCAGGATCATTTTCCAACTTATTCAAGATGATCTTTGCCCTCTCTAACCTAACCTTCTGTTCTGTCTCAATGAGTCAAACTAATTGATCTATTGAGACAAGTTTACTATTTATCACATCAATCTTGTGTGTGTTATTTCATATTCTGATGAAAAAAGATTTTTTCAATATAATTACCTATTTTTTGTCAATGCACTTAATTCTGTAATGAATAGTAATCATGTGGATTGAACATTATACAGTAAAAATTTTTATCTATATTCTGCTAATAACTGTGTCCGGCTATGGACTTATTGATTCACCCTTCACGTTGTTCTTTTATGTGATGAGTATATGAATTAGGTGGACAAATTCAGGTGATGCACTTTAAACCTCTGTCCTCTTAGATCAAAACTTATCTCAATACATACAAATATTTGCTTTCTGTGATTGCATCTAAATTAAGAAGTTTCCTTCTGTTAAAAACTATATTACAATTATAGCCAATTTTCCCCTCTTTTTCAAGGAAATTAGACACTGAAAAAAGAAAAATTTAGTAACTATAGTTAAATATTAAATACAATTTCATAGTTAGCCATAAGGAAGAGTGATGATTGAAGAAAGTTGAAAGGTGTTGTGAATATTTTTGCAATATTTGAGCAGAAAAATGTCATTTTTATGCTCTCAGTTTTAAAATGTGATATTTTTGTATACCGGTTGCCCTCTGGCTAATTAAAAAAAATGCTTTGTATATATCAACAAATTAAAAAACAATTCACCCCAGAAATTGCTTATATGCAATTGAAATTAGGTTGAATATATTTTAATATTTTATATTTATTTTGTAGAAAAATCAGCCATAATCTTTTCAAACAATGCAATCACCAATTTTTATTAATGTTTTGATATTTACTTCAATGTTATTTTTGAATAGTTATCAAAATGAAGTGAACAAGTTGAATTGAAATGAATTAAAATAGAAATGTGCATGTAAATAAATATCAAAAATATTACATTTGTCCTGTAAGAGTTGTTACATTTGGATGTCTATTTCATATAAATAAATTCAGCAATCATTATGGAACATGTTCTTCTGTTTTATAATAATTCAATTTGTGTGTGAAATTTGTCACAAAATAGTTTATACATAAAATAAATAACAAAATAAATGATAAACTCAGTGTAAATGAAATAATTTATTAATTCAATGATTGGAACTGTTAATTTTGGGTAACATTTAAATTTACATTGTTCGAACTATCATCCTCATCTTTGTTGCCATATTTATCACAATGTTTCAACCGTTGTACACTCTGGCCTTCTTCAGGTGGTTGGAATGTCGAACTGAACCCTTTAGTTCGCTCGCTACAGAGGAACAAAAACATAATCATACTACCGGCTCACAAAGGCAATGCTACTGTAGTGATAGACAAATCAGATTATACAGGAAAGCTGGAAGACCTCATTAGAAATGGTAGCTACAGCAGAGTAAAAAAGGATCCTAAAATGAAAACCAGAGTGTACAACAGTTGAAACATTGTGATAAATATGGCAACAAAGATGAGGATGATCATCCGAAAAATGTAAATAGTGTACATAATACCTCATCTCAGAAATACAGACAGAAACATTTAAATTGTTTAATTTAAATACATTCAAGCAATTTTTAGCATTTAAAATAGTGTCATGGCAACGTTTAATGCTTTTTTGTTCATATTCATAATTTTATAATAGTAAATTCATTTTTGAAAATTTTAGTGTTGATCAGTTCATTTTAAGACACCATATCTTTTTTTTTTTTTTTTTTTCTACTTTCAGGTTTAAATGTAACACTACAAAGTTATTAAGCATATAAACCTAACAAATAATAATCCAAAGAAAAACAGGCAAATGTAACACTTATTATGGGATGGATATAATATAATATTTTTATTATGGGATGGATATAATATAATTTTTCAAAGAATTCAAGATTTTGTATATTGCTCATTGTAATTTAATTAAAGTTAACAGATAAGTACAGATTATCTTAAAAGTTAATAAGTTTTAAAATTTAATTATTTTAAATCTTTGAACCCTTTGTGATTTTTGGTACACAAATGGATTTGTGCCTTCTAATTTCAGCAAAAATTGTGAAACTTTCTACTTCTCTGGTTTTAAATAAATAATTTTAAAAAAATAGAATGAAAGAAAATTGAACTCTCCAAAACAAACCATCTCATGACTAAAAAATAATTTTCAAAACACTGTTTTAGGAATGTATTTAAAATTGTGTATGGTTACTTTATTAATTGCTTTTCCTATTTGGAAAACATTTATCATATGAAAGAATATATATTTTCTTTCACATTTTTCAACATTTTTTGGAAACAGGATCCACAATATTTAAAAAGGAAAAATGCTTGTATGAATCTACTATTGTATAACCAACCAAACACTGTTTTTTAACAAAAACAATTGTTTTATTTATGCTTGATCAGGTAGACAGTCATGAATTAAATGCTATTAAAAGTGAATTTCCAATAATCTACAATTTTATAAAGCATTATTTCATACATAGAACCATACATGACATTGATTGTTTAATTTAATGAGAAGGCTTTTTTTCTTTTCTTTTTTTCTTTTTTTTTCTCTTTTTGTTTTTTTTTTTTTTGTTTTTTTTTTTCTCTTTTTTTTTTCTCTTTTTCTCTTTTTTTTTTCTCTTTTTCTCCTTTTTTCTTTTCTCTTTTTCTCCTTTTTTCTTTTCTTTTTTTTTTTTTTTTTTTTTTTTTCTTTTTTTTTTTTTTTTCTTTTTTTTTTTTTTTTTTTTTTTTTTTTTTTTTTTTTTTTTTTTTTTTTTTTTTTTTCTTTTTTTTTTTTTTTTTTTTTTTTTTTTTTTTTTTTTTTTTTTTTTTTTTTTTTTTTTTTTTTTTTTTTTTTTTTTTTTTTTTTTTTTTTTTTCTTTTTTTTCTTTGTTTTTTGTTTTTTTTTTTTTTTTTTTTTTTTCTTTTTTTTTTTTTTTATAACTTTCTTTATGGAAGATAATTCTTGTTGTGGTTTAGTGAGCATAATCTAAAAAAGAAAGTTATCAAGATAAAAATAAAAAAAATCTCCTTTTATAACGTGTTAGGGACATATTTTTCTACCTCCATTAAAGAAAATCATATCTAGTGTAGTGAGGTGGTGACCCGATACTCCACAAGGAAGTCTACAGGGTTAAAATCATTCTCACAGAAATTTTGCCTTTAACCATTTTAAACATTTTCCATAGCTAATGCTTTAAACTTTCATGCAAACAATTTTTTGTATGTAGCATGTGTGCTTCTACCTTTTGTATGTGTTTGTGTACAGGATGATTTTAAAAGAAAAAAAAAAAAATCTTCAAATTTTTTTTATTTTATTTTTTTTCTAGTAAAGGTACTTTCATTGAAATGTAAATGAACTTTCAATCACTTCTGGAAGATTACAAAAAAAAGCATAGACAGGGAATAACTGTTTTTGATCATATCAGTTGAGCTTTTCATAGAAATGTCAGCATTTTTTGATCACCCTTTATGTAATATGTGTGTGTGGTTGGTGGAGATGTTTGTGTGCTATTGCTGACTTTGCATCAAGTGTTTTGTGTATCTGATTGCTTGCTCTGTTATTTACCTAATTTGTTAAATATGGTTTGTGGATTTGCAATGAAAAAAAAAACAATACAATTAAGTATCTGCAAACATTAGACCCTTTTCTCTTAATGAAATGAAAACTGTAAACTAACTAAAGCAACTTAATGTAAAGGATAAATTGATCGAGATAAAATGTGTGCGACGGTGACAATTGTTTTTGTTATGTAAGATAAGATATAAGTTGCATAAAGTCAACTCTTATAGCAATGGCAAAATTCAATATATTAAATGGCATTCTTTGCTCCATGACAGTTGTTTTGTGTCCCCACTTTTGCTATTTGGTCTTTTTTTACATTTTCTTGTAAAGTAAATTAAAAAAAAAAAAAATACAATAAAAAGTTTAAAAAAAAAAAAAAAAAAAAGGAAAAGTTATTTTTCCTTGTTTGTTTTTTTTTTTTTTTTTTTTTATTTTTTTATTTTTTTTTTTTTTTTTTTTTTTTTCTTATATTTTTCTTCTTTTTTTATTTGACTTTATTTTTTTACTTTTTTTCTTTTTTTTTTAATATTTAAATAAAAAAAATTTTTGTAGGGAGTCATTTATGTAAATGTGTTGTTTTGTTGAATAAAAATATAAAATAATGCTTGTCTTTTCAATTTTTTAAATCAATCAGCTTCATGGATTCATCTGCAAATGAATTTGATTCAATTTAAAGGTAAAGATATGAAGTGAATGGGAACAAATTTGCTTGGTTCATGAAGTAAAAATAAAATAGCCAAATTTTTATAAGATGAATTTCAACTTTGTTCCAGTATTTTCTGCCATCATTAATTATTCTGTTGTTGTTATTATTATTTCCATCTTCCTATAATTTTTATCTTTCTCAGTGAACAAATGTTTCATGGCTTTTTGCACTCTACCCAGGAACTGAAATTTCATAAGAAAATTCTATAAAGTCTGCTAAATCTAATCTGAAGGTTCAGTGTTTCTTGAATGAAGTTAATGAATGAAAACTTTCCAGTCAAATTGCCATAATTTTTTTGCCTTGTCACTAAAGAAATGGGTAGTCTAGTGTTATATACATGAAATATTACATCCATTCTCTTAACAAATTTAGAATCCTTTCTCTAATCCTTTAATTTTTTTTTTTTTTTTATTGATTACTGTATTCTTCAGTTGATCTGATTGTGAATGATACTTGTTCAATTTAATCGTTTGGCTCTCTGAAGGAATTTGGTCTTTTAATTCTACCATATATATATATATATATATATATATAGCAACATTTGGCATCTTTCTTTTGGTATGGTTAGTGGTGATTCATTTCACTTATGCCATCATTTCTTGTATTTCATGTTGCAAATTATCCACTTTAAATTTTATTTTTTTTTTTTTTTTTTTTTTTTTTAATACACACAAAAATGTGACCTTCATTGGAATCCAGTCCTTACTTTGAAAGAAAATGACTACCATAACCTGACAGTTCCAAATGATTTTCACCACTTGATTTGGATATTTTCAGTATATTTGATAACTCTTGCATTATATAACGATTATTTTTATTAATTCAAATATATACACACACACATAAAAAAGTGTGCCCCCAAATTCTCAGACTGAGGTTTCTTTCTTAGTAATGAGATATTCCAGTGTCATGGTAACAGGAGACATTACAAGTCATTTATAAATAAACAATGGAATATCTCAGTAAATAATGGAGAACAGGCTGCTAGTACATCATTTTTAGTTTTCTTTTTAGATAATTTTTACTTTTAATGATTTTAAAAAGTAGAATTCTTTCTTAAAGGCAACAGTTCCCTAGAGATAAAATCCTAGATTACTCATGCAGAAAACATAATTGATGCCATTGCAAAATAATTCAAATAGTCCTTTTTTTTTTTTTTTTTTTTTTTTTGGATGGTATAGGTAAATAAGTGAATATTTAATATATAGCAATTATGCAAAGGTTTGATTTTAGCTTTCTTTAGATATTACTTTTAATAATTTAAAAGCAGAATTTTTTTTCTTACATGCAACAATAGTGAATTTTATAGAAAAATATTGTAGATTACTCGTGCAGAAAATCTCATCCTTGCAATTGCAAAATGGCTTCGATACAGGCGTCACTTTTTAAAGTGTGAGTAAACTTGCAGACAAAATGAAAGCAAAGGAAAAATACTGAAAAGTGAACAGAATGCAAAAGAAAAACAGATATTGGACATGCTCAATGGTAAAGCCAGAGTACGAACTATGGCAGCAAGTGAGATGCTTATCTGGAGACAGCTGAGTACTCTTGAAAAGCTGATCCAAAAGTACAAATTATCAATCACTGTGACTTTAGTGATGTCAAGCCCAAATCAAGTGGATAAGTTCAAGAGTACCACAATGATGGCATGATATGATCAACAAGGTCAAGCCAGCACAACTTAAATGTGCTTTGATGGGGGAACAAAATTTTTCCAGACCAGATAAGTGCCATAGTACATATCCTGGTGTTAGTGGGACACTGTATTTTGTGAGACTAATTCATCCTATGACATCCAAGGCAATGGTCAGAAAATGTAAATAATGCCAGTCGATTGACCCAGCCTTAAATCATTGGACACGGGGCAACTTAAGTGTGACATGAATCAGAATCTGCTTAGCAATGGATATAACCCATTGTCATGGACAACACTATCTTATGCTGATTGACTGTGTCCCCTAATTGATTTATGATATGGTAATGTCTGTCTAAGCAAGATTCACCCAACAGCTGGAAACAATTTTTTTTAATGAGACCCACTGTCAGAAATCCTAACTAAGAATGAAACTGCACTTCGTAGTAAGTCCTTTAACTTCATTTCTGTTGTGCATATGTTTCTACAGGAAATGGCATAGTGGAAAGATCTCATCGGAGCATAAAGAGAAGTACAGTTCAGTAATGGAGGCGGTGCAGTGACATATCACACTGAAGAATGACACATCACCCATTACTGCACCCACCAATATAATTCACTGTTACCAACTTAGAGTCAAGGGAATTAAATCACTTTCTGTAGAGAATGTGGGTGAAAACTCCACACAGCTGGTGTACCTCCAGGTATCAAGTGGGTTACGTAATTGACATTGTTAGTCCGCAAACAATAATGATTGATGGGATGCCCTGGCATGTAAAATATCTTCACCTGTTCATAGATGTTGGTACGTCAACGTGTGACTCTGATGACGATTTATCATCTAAAAGTGATTGTGTAAATAAACTCAATAAATGTGATGCTTAACACAGATGTGGAGGTTCCAGAAACTCTGGATACACCTGATGATTCTGTAGGAAAGCAACTCTCCAACACACAATGGAGATAGTCTCATTATGACGAAGTACCAGGGTAAAGCAACCCACTCCAAGCTGTGTGATTTGTGATCATGAGATCAGGGGGAGTGTAGTGAAGAAAATTGTGATTTATCTCATCAAACCAAACAACAGCATGTCACATATATCCTACATCAGAAGCGAAAGAAAAAGCTTGTCCCACCTCTTGTTTATATATGAGAACATCATGCAAATTTTTAGTCACACCTCAACCAATCAATGACTTTTCAAACTAGATATATATACATATTCAAATTAAACCTATTACAATAACATCCTTTACTATCCAAAGTTATTCAACCAATTTCTGTTTTAAATACTCCAGTATCTTTTTTAATTCTGTCAAGAGAGGAGAATAAATACATAGAGGTGGTTTGGCCACTGACTTCTCAATCTCTCTCTCTGTGATGTATCATTTCAGGGCACAGACAGTCATGGCTCTCCATGGCTTTCTTTCTCTCCCTTTCTCTCTCATATATATATATAATCTTTGCTTTCATGACCCCTTTTTCTCTTCTTAAGGTGTAGTGTTAAAATAAAAAAGATATCAAGCCTAATTTTATTATTACCCTGTTTCTGCATATTCTTAAAGATTTTTGTTTTTAATTCACAAACTTTTTGTAGTCTTTAAGCTATATTTATTTTACAGTCAAGATGCTGAAAAGTTCTTAGCTCAGTCAAGAAAACCTTCCAAAAATACTGATGTTTGATCATTTGTTCAGAATTTGGAAATGGGTTCTGTGAATCTTTTTGGCATTCTACATATTCATTATTTACTAGAAAACTCTTATAATGCATGTTAGTATAAAATCTACAAGTAAATGAATCTACACTTCAGCATCTGTCTATATTTCTGAGAGGAGGTACTATGTACACTATTTACATCATTCGGACTATTGTCCTCATCTTTGTCACCATATTTATTACGTTTTGGCAGTTGTATGCTCCAGTTGGAATGTCGAACTGAACCCTTTATTTTGCTCACTGGGGTAGACTATTCTAGTTCCATGTACCATGTTTAATGGATGTCAGTTATCAGTTATCTCCTCTTAATTCCCCTCTCCAAGTTCTCCACTGCCTTAACCGGGTATTGAACTCGCACTCTTTGGGTCCTGTGCAATGGCTGAAATGTTATAATAAATATGGTGACAAAGATGAGGACAATAGTCCGAATAATGTAAATAGTGAATCTACACTTTGTGGCTATTTGGAATGGAGTTAATTTGATAAGTTAATGTAAAAATCCAAGTTAGCCAAACTAGATAATTTAGATTTTATTAGTTTACTGAGAGTGCTATGTGTTCTGTTGTTTTTGTTTTTTTTTCCTTTGGTTTAAAGTGAAATTTGCCATTTGGAATTAAAAGTGAGGCTTTCATATAAGTCAAAATGTTTACAAGAAAGAAACCAGGTACTGGATGTTTATCTGAAGAGAGAAACTTAGAGAAAAATATTGGTCTAAAGAAGACCTGATTATCTTAAAAGTGCAGATGATCTTATGTGTTCTTAGAAATGGAGAAATTGAAATGCGCGTGAGACAAAACTGAAAATTGGACTAGAGAGTTAAAAATTTGACAGAGATTCCTTGTGGACAAAATGATAGATTGCTGTTTGTTGATCATTAATTTAAGAATACAGGAAATATGCTCAGGTTCTGAAATTATGGATACTGGGAAAAATTATCATTTGATCTGATAGTTTTAAATTGTTGAAGTGACTTAGCTTGTGATAGAAGCACAAGGAAACTACTCTAAGAAGTGGTGATAGATTTTTCAACCAGTGAGTACATGAGAATCTAGGTAGCAGTGGTGAACAAAACAAATTTTGAGAAGCTTCAGAAACTAATGTTGGTTCCAATGCAGAAGAATGACAACTAAGAACATTACTTTCCTCAATTTTATAGACAAGTCCTACAAATGTGTGCCGGGATTTCTTCTTAACCAGTAAAATGAACCAATTCATGGTTTCATCTACCATATTTTTCTTTCTTGTCAGACCTGACTCTATCCCTTTTGCATGTCAACACAATTCTTACTTTGTGAATATTTTGCCTTATTACCCTTGCTTTCCTTAGTTTTGATTTACATATATACAGGGTGCGATGAGTAAATTGTCGCTGTTTTATATCTTTAAATTTGCACATACACATTGTTTGTGATTTTGTCGACTGGACATTATAGTAGAGTAAGTTGGACTGCATCTGCGAGAAAGAGTGCCATGATGCAATTCACTCCTCCAGAAATTCGGAAATGGCATGATGTACTGCTTGGAATTTGTGCCAGAAGCTCCAATATGATCATTTCAGAGTGTTTGGGTGTCAATCTGAGGATGGTGCAGTGGATTCAAAAAGAGTTGGATGAGTCTAATGGTGATTATGAAGGTGTTTGGAGTGATCACAAGTGATGGTGACATTATATCTCCATTCATCTTCCCACAAGGCCTCATACTCAACATAGAGGCCTACATCAAGTGCCTTGTGGAGGTAGTGCAGCCCTGGGTCAAGAGGTTAGCTGCTGGAAGACCCTATGTCTGGCAACAGGACTCTGTACCATGTAACACAAGCAGGAGAACCCAGTCATGACTGTCAAACAATTTTTGCGACCTCATCACCCCTTATATCTGGCCACCTAACTCCCCAGATTTCAACCCCCTTGATTATTATGTGTGGGGCATAGTTGAGTGAGAGACCACTAAAGCTCCATGTGACACCAAAGATGAACTGAAGGCAAGGACTATGGCAGCATTCACCAACAGAAACAAGTAGACTGTCCAGAAGAGATGCAGGAGATTCTAAAGTCATCTGGAGGCAGTGATTGAAGCTAATGGTGATTTTATTGAATAAATTTACTCTTTAATATTTCAAGATATTTTTGTGCAATCTTGGTAAATAAATGTTAAAATGAGCTGTCAGTGTTATTTTCATCTTTGCGTAATTAAAACGACAATTTATCCATCGCACCCTGTATTGTTTATTTAGTATTATTTCCCCTGTTCTTTTTCTTCCTTTTCTTATTGCTTATTGAGAACTTTGTCAATTGCTTTTGTTGAGAATTTTGCCAATGACACTTAACCATGGCAATTACTCCACATAGAAAAATTAGGGTTTTTTGATGAGGTAAATTTGGAGAAGCCTGACAAAGAAAAATTAGGGCTTTTTGATAAGCCAGATTTGGAGAAGCTTGGAAAAGAAAAAGTTAGGGCTTTTTGATAAGCCAAATTTGGAGAAGCTCGAGAATGGAAAAATTAGGGCTCTTTGATAAGCCATATTTACAGAAGCTTGGAAAAAAAATTAGGGTCTTTTGATAAACCAGATTTGGAGAAGCTCGGGAATTGAAAAATTAGGGCTCTTTGATAAGCCATATTTGCAGAAGCTTGGAAAAGAGAAAATTAGGGCTTTTTGATATGCCAGATTTGGAGAAGCTCGAGAATGGAAAAATTAGGGCTCTTTGATAAGCCATATTTACAGAAGCTTGGGAAAAAAAATTAGGGTCTTTTGATAAACCAGATTTGGAGAAGCTTGAGAATTGAAAAATTAGGGCTCTTTGATAAGCCATATTTGCAGAAGCTTGGGAAAAAAAATTAGGGTCTTTTGATAAACCAGATTTGGAGAAGCTTGAGAATTGAAAAATTGGGGCTCTTTGATAAGCCATATTTGCAGAAGCTTGTGAAAGAGAAAATTAGGGCTTTTGGATAAGCCAGATTTGGAGAAGCTCAGAAAAGAAAAATTAGTTCTTTTTGATAAAGCAAATTTGGAGAAGCATGAAAAAGGAAAAAATAAGGCTTTTTGATAAGCCAGATTTGAACAGGCCTGGAAATTAAAAAATTAGGGACCTTTCATAAAACAAATTTGTAGAAGCATGTAAAAGAAAAAAAATAGGGCTTTTTGATAAGTCAGATTTGGAGAATCTGGAAAAAGAAAAAATTAAGGCTTTTTATAATAAATTAATCCCAGCTCAGTGGTGCTGAGATACCTCAACATAAGCAATCTGATTTTGGTCCTTAGATCATTACAATCCAGTTGCCGGAGAAGATCCTAATGTTGATATCACCAGTTATATTTCACTCCCTCTTGCAATATAATGCCTGAGAAGACTTGGTGACATTTTCTCTAATTTAAAAAATTTTCATTTGCTGACTGACAATCTCATAAAAGTGTTTTGGAAACACATTTTTTCTACAGGCATGAAAATTCCTTAACCAAATTGTTGAGCCATCTACATGTCCAAAACATTTTTGTTATGTATTATGAATAATGGCTGATACCTACTAACTCATCAACTGGCTATAATTAAAATTACTACAACACTGTAGCACTAGGAAAAATTAAACTGATAATGTTATTGTTTCTACAAGCAATTTTTGTTTTTCTGCCTGAAAACTGATTTTATTTTATTTCTCTTATAATATAGTCCTTCATTTCAGAGGTCATTTCAACCAACTTCCTTATACCAAAAACTTAAGAATAACATGGGTGGGGAAGATCAATAGCAGCAAGGAGACAAATAGATTCTTATTATTCCTTTTCTTCTATGTGCCTTGACCCTTCAAAACATGTCTGATCATAGCTCTCTAATTTCCTGTCCTTTGTAGCTCTTAGTAAAGATTGTCTTTTTGCTATCTCTCCTAATCCCTGTTCTGCCAACCATTTGCACAAGCTTGTTAAGTAGGCTATGCACTGCTTTCTTCTGACCACTTGCTTTCAGTATGTCCTGTGAGTGTCATTTCCAAAACCTCTTTCTTCAAAGAGAGTTTAAGATTATAGAAGAAACATAAAATTTAACAAGATTTTACAAATTATGAATGTATACTGAAGAAGTTTTGAAAATGATAAATTAGTTTTTTTTTTTTTTTAAAAAAATGGGTCAAATCAACCTCAGTCCAACCATGCTGGGATACCTCAATATAAGCAAGCATTTTGACACTATAATACTTAAAGTCCAATTACCAGGGAAGACACTGCAAGTTGATATCACCATCACTTACCTTTTAAGATGCCACTCAAGAAAATTCCAGCTTGAGAAGTTTCCATTTGCAGACTGTTGGTCAAGAGTTAGACCAAATTTGCAGACTCAAAACCAAAGTTCCCTAAATGAATTGTTGAACTGACTTTTAATTGTCTATTTGAGGTATTGTTGGTTTTGTGATATTTTGTGAATGATGACTGATACCTATTAACTATAATAACCAGCTGTAGTGAGGAAAACTACAGAACTGGGAATGGTTAAACTGATAACTGTAACTAATAACAAATTCCTTCTACTTTTTGTTGTCTGTCTTGAAGTTGCTTTTCTTTCATTTCTCTTATAATAAACCATTTATGTTCCTGAGGATATTTCAATCAGGTTTGCCTAAGGCTTCTTCAAATCAAAAACCTAAACTCAATGAAACATAAAATCTTGTTCAATGCATTTTCTATTGTTTCTGGTAGAACATTACATGCCAAAACAAATATTATCAGGTATTACTTCTGACCATACACTACAAAATTGAAATTCTTTTACCAAAATAAGAATATATTTATGTTCAAAAGTTTATTTAAAAGATTATTTATATTTTAATATTGACAATAATGACTTTATTAGATTTGCACATTCACTGAAATGTTCTTCCACTCCAGCACTATGCATTTTCAAATATTTTTTGTTGAATGATCATCATTCTTCTTTTTTTTGTTTTAATACATTTCACAAGTGCTCACTCAGAAATTAAATTCCTTGCTAATCAATTATTTATACAGAGACTCTGTTGTTACTTTTTAGTATAGTGTTTTGGATCATTGTTATGCAGAAATATAGTTCTGTTTTTCTTACCAGTAAGGTTCACCCTTTACAAGTCCCAAGGGCCACTTGTGGTATAGAGTTACATCAGGAGGCAATTTGTGCAGATAGGAGTGGAAGATAATGGTTAACCCTAGCCTTGAACAGGTTAAGATTGTAGTGATCAGGGAAACATCCTCTTGGGTGTCAGTTCCATAGAGTTCATAGTTCATGAGAAGAAGCTGTTAGAATGGAACTTATTTCTCACCAATAGAATATGGAGGGAATGTGGGTGGTTTTCTATTAAGTGGCATGGTGGGTCCTTACTGTGAAGGTTTGAATTGGCAGGTCCAGGGAATGTAGTTCATTAGAGCAGCAAGAAGCTTGCCACATCACACCTGTGAGAGAGAGGTTTAAGGGTGGAGAATAATTCATCACCCACAAGTGCTTGGAGATCCTTTTGATCTCTATCAAGGCTGGAGAGCTCCCACCCAAATATGACAACATTACTTCATTTTTGGCCTCTTGTAGAGGATAGCAGGAGGAGTCCGGTACTTACTGGAGCAGTACAGGGAGCTGACCATTTTACCTGCTTCTTTAGCAATGGATCATATATACGAGTTCACCTTGAGGTCAGGTGAAAGTTTGAGGCCCAATAATCTTTCAAGGCATGTTGCCTCCCTGATTGGTGGTAATTCAGGGTCCAATTGGTAATGATGGAATGTAACTAGGTTGGTCTTTGAGGTAATGAATGTAACTAACCAGTTTTTACCCTGCTGGATAGTTTGTGCAAGATTGGAAGAGAGATCAGTCATTAATCTGTAACCAATAAGAGTTTTAGAGGTGTGCCTGTATATCATTGGATCACTGGTATAGATGTTTACAAATGATCTAAGTATATTCTTAGGCAGATCATTTATGTAAAACAAAAGAGGGTTGGTCCAAGGAGTGACTCTTGAGGAATGTCTGCGTTGACCACGAGGGCTCCAGAGGACTGGCCATTAATAACCTAACAGTTAGGAAGGATTTTATGATCGAGAAGACCCTTCCAGTGACTCCATAGCTGGACAGCTTGTGTAATAAACCTTTGTGCCACACCTTGTCAAACACCTTTGAGATATCTAATGCTGTAGTCTTTGGAGTGTTTGTTGTCAAGATCAGCGGTTCAGCCTGGGTTTAGTCTGAAGTCGGACGACTGGCTGACCGGTTGAACTCTCTGCCTTCAGGCGGGGAGGAAGAGTGGGGCTGCGCCGAGGGGGGGGGTGCGTAGTCTCTTTTGGGGAGGTAAACCGACCCTGAACCCATTTATACAGGTTCAATGGGCATATTCTTGGCCGAGCCCACGGGCTTGGAGATCCCACATTAAACCGGCCTTGTGCCACATGGTTCCCATGTGGCGGGAGTGACTAAATACCATCAAGATCTTCACTGATTCTGTGAATGATGGTAGTTGGGACGTTGGCAGTGGATTGGGCTAATCAAAACCCATACTGCTCATCGCTGAAGAGGTTCCTTTTTAGCTGCTCAACAACCTTCTTATTGATTATAGCCTCAAAAAGTTTACTAAGGAGACTGATGGATTAGTACTGGGAGGAGGAAGATCACACGCCCTTGTTCTTGAAAACTGGGCATACATTTGACACCTTCCACAGACTTAGGAAGGATTTCTCTTTCAAGCAGCGGTTGAATAACTTCACTAGGATTGGGAATAATTCCAGGTTGATATTCTTATGGACAACCACTGAAATTTTGTCTGGACCAGTGGCTTTCTTAGGGTCAAGGCCTTTGATAAGTCTAGAGACTTCTCGTGCTGTAATGGTAATATTACTGAGATTGTGCTCAGTGAGACATGGGAAGTTAGGGAGAGATGGTCTTTGTCTTCTAATGCTGAGTTTGAGGCAAATATTCTGGTGAAGAGGTTCGCCTTGTCTGTTGAGGAAGATATGACCTTGGAGCCATTTATAATAGTGTGAACAGCCACTTTTCCTCTGTTCATAATTTGGTTGGTGATCTTCCAGAATTCATGGGACCCAGTCTGTTTCTTTTCAACCTTGGCCTGGACTGCTTGTATGTAGCTGCACTTGGCATTTTCTAGAACCTTTTTGCAGCAACTGCAGGCAATTCTGAATGCAGTAAGGGTCAAACTACATCACTCCTTGCGATAGATATTGAAGTAGTGGTTCTGGTGAGTTATGACTGCAGCGCATTCAGGAGTGAACCAGGGCAGACTATTTGCTTTTTACTGGAATACTGGGGGTGGGTATAAAACTCTCCATACTAGAATATTTAAAAAAAAATGCCTGGCTCTGTTTGAATGTGTGTTACTTGAAGAGAATACAATTTCTAATAACTTAATGAGAATAGATATACTTAAAATCTGAAATTTTGTAGATTAATAATTTGATAAATATTTTTAAATGCTCTTTTTTATTTTAAGTTAATTAAATTTAATTTAAATTGATATCCACACTTTATAGATATTGTGGGTTCAGGACAACTTCTCACTGGCAAAAACACCACTGATTCAACACCACTGACTCAACACTGGTCAACTCATCTACGTGACAACTCAACTCTAGGATGACTCACCATCAGCCTACTCAGTACAAAGGCAACTCAGCGATATGCAAACTATGAAATTTTTTCGTCAACTTTTTAAAAACAAATAAAAGTAATTTAATAAGGATTACTTTTTAATACATGACTTTATTTTTTATTTAAAAATTTACTGAAAATTGTATGCAATTTCCCTAAAATATTCATTTGGAGATTGTTGTGAAAAAGAAGAAACAATCTGCAAAATTCTTTCAGCTGCCTTCATCCATTTTTTCAATTTAGGAGGAGAGAGATGATTTCCAATAAACTGCTCAAAAAATGCATCCTAGTTTCTTTTGCAGCCCTATAATGAATCTCCATATTATGGAGTGCCCCTTTTCCAGCTCTGTATGCAATATTCTGTTTGCTGCTTCAGCCTGGTTATTTGTCCAATCTTGAAAATTAAACGCCAGTCAGCCAAATAGGCTGTTGTTACTAATAAATCACTAAGACTAAGCCAAACTTTCAAAATCTCTATGACTCAAAGCCAATCTAAGAGATTTGTACACAGGGACAGCCAACACCAGTCTGAAGCTATAAATTCAGCACCAGCATTTAGTTGTCCTCACACTCAATAAGTTGGTGGTAAGTTGTCATGAAGTTTAGCAGTGTTGAGTCAACGGTGTTGAAATGTCCCATCTTGTGGATATTGTATTTTACTAATAATTTTCAATAAAAAGATGTTTTTATTTTGTCTGAAACTGATTAATTAGAAGAATATATTCTGATAATGTGTCTTCTATAATTTGAATGTTTAATTTATTTACTAAATTTCAATTTATACAGGTTTTTGGAGTTTTTCTTCATAAACATTACATATCTGACTGCAGTACACTGTTCCAAAATGTCAAAAAAAAAATTTTCCATTATTTCCCTAAGCTAATTTTAAACAGCCCTCTTTGTATCATTATTTCAGTAACAGTTGACCATTTAAGCTGAAATTTTTAAGGTATATTTGATTGTTGTACTAGAAATATTTATGGCATACACTACTTTGATAGCAACATCTACAGTCAATTTTCTTGTGTCTTCATGAGGCAATCCCTTGAGAAAACAAACAACCATCATTTTAATTTGCAAGGCCAGTCTGGTCATTTCTATATATTTCTAACATTTTCATTTGTATCTAGTTTTTTTATGGCCACTGTTCTCTTTGTGGAAAGATGCACCTTCATTCAAACTAGAAGAATTCTTTCCTGTGGGGAAACTATTACTGAACAAAACATAAGGATTTTATAATAACTAGACTCTATTTATATTTAAATCCCCTATGAGAAGAAATAATCAATAATAGGTTAACCGTTAAACTATACTTTTAAGATATAAAATTCAATAAACTGTTTTCATAGAAGTGAACTAATTTTTAGAAAACCACCTATTCAATTTTTTTCTAACATAGTTTCAGTGCATTTGAATTAGATTATAATATCTGTTAATATAAATTATGATTTGGTAATGTTCTACAAGAAATAAAATTCTGCTGTTATATTCAGAATAAAATTAACTTTTTAAAAGAAGCTGTAGAAGTGTACTTATTTATAGGTGATACTGTAAATAAATTATCATAAAATCTTATTTAAACTTTAAATTTACAAATCATACAATACAATAATAAATCTGGTAAGAAACAAATAACGCACAGCAAATGCAAGTTGTATGATGATTGGACACATGGGACTCAGATTACTAAAAAATCAAAGGGGCTTTATTTGATTGTCGTACTAGAAATCTGGTTATGTGGCTGGAGAGTGTTCGCAAGTTCAATAATTTATGTCACAACTTATAAAATAAAATTATTCATATAACATTTTATAAAAATATCTATAATTTCATAGATAAATTATTTTTGAAATATTAGTTCTCTTCTAGAAAATTCTCTTATAAAAAATTTCAAAAGCATGCCTAGAACTTTTAAATTATTTCCAGTTCCTCCACTTTTGTTCCACATTTTATGAA
This sequence comes from Acanthosepion pharaonis, assembly GCA_903632075.3. Taxonomy (NCBI): domain Eukaryota; kingdom Metazoa; phylum Mollusca; class Cephalopoda; order Sepiida; family Sepiidae; genus Acanthosepion; species Acanthosepion pharaonis. The sequence continues at coordinate 624,877 of CAHIKZ030000622.1, forward strand.
TAGAAATGCTTTTCCCAATTTTATAAATGAATGAAAAAAAATTAATTTCGACATTTTGTTGATAAACACATCAAAATAAAAGATATTTATTTTATTTTGAAACGAAATTAGAGTTAAAAATCTTATGCCCCGGGTGAGGTTCGAACTCACAACCTCCGCATTCCTCGTCCCGCAAGCTTGTACGGGTGAAGGTACTGTCTATAAGTACGGCGCGCTAACCGATTGTGCCACCGGGGCAAGTATCAACTGGCACTCCTATTAACTACATAAACCAGAACCGGTGTTAGCCGTATATTGCTGGGATTGAATCAGATGAACATTTTCCACGTGAAACTGCATACTGGTACACGTTTTTACGAAAATTTTAGGTTTTCATCGACTTAAAATACACTTTTAAAATTAAAACAATTAAATATATTTGAGAGTGACTACCTACATTAGTGATATCGAGCGTCTAATATTTGTATGTAGTCATCGGAATACACAACTAATCAACAATACCTAATTTAGTATCATACAGATTCGTTTTTTTCATAGTATGGAAAACCAATATTGCCATATCTGTTTATTAAAATAAACATACATTTTGTAATTATTTGTTTCTTCAAAAAGTATTTAATGTTTTTATTAATGTCTTTTTACATTAAGAAAAGATTAAAATTATATTGACCAGGAACTTTTTTTTTTTGTAAATGTTTTCTATTGCTGTATTACAATGATGATATTCCGTAACAGCTAAAATAGGTCAATACATTTTTTTCTTTTTATGGTATCCTCCGCAAGTTGAATTTTTCAGTTAACGATTCCTAAATTTTATGAATAAACTCTTTTTAAATAAACACTGACTAGTTGAAAAAAAAGTATTAACGTTACTACCCGATGTGAAATATGAAAAATAAAATATAAATTCATAAATAAATTATATAGTTCCGTTTGGTGGTTGGTCACGGTTTTTTATCTTTAAAAAAAATAGTTTTTTGTTTTTATAAAAATTTCGTTTTTTTCTTTGCATAATAAATTTTATCCTTAAAATAATGTTAGCTAGTCTAAGTAACATTTTACAAAAAAATACATAATTTAATGGAAAAAGGAATTTTACAAATTTTTATGTCAATTTTTTTTAAAACACAATTTCAGCTGAAGTAATCTTGCAATATTCGTGAAATAGTTAATTCAAAAAATCAAAAGTTAATTCAGAGGAAAATCTTGAGAAAAGAAATTGCACACATCGATGTTTATGTACCGAGGAAAAATGTCACAACGATATTTTTCTTTTTACAAAAAGAATTTGTTTGTTTTAAATTAAATTAATACTGTATTTATTACAAAATATTTTATTTATTTTATTTCCAGGAAATAAAATAATATATGCCATAAACATTTTCGATCTATCATTCTAAGCAAAATTTAAACTGGCAACAAACTTTTCAAACAAAATCAAGTTTCCGTCAGCGTTACACTGTACAGAAATTTTAAGAATCTTGTACGGTGAATACTTTTTATATGTATCCTGGTAACAAAAATCCGAGAATCATTTTTGGATATAAAATTTTTATCAAATAAACGATTCTCGGACTATTGTCAGTAATGAAAACAAACAAGCAAAAAAAAGTTTTAAACACAGAAGTCATAAAGATAAAATTTATAATAACTTAAAAATATCTTAGAAAAATGAATATTCTTCTAATTAATAAAAAATATCAAAATATTCAAGTTTTCATCAACCAAAATTTCTGCATTCAAAAAGGAAGCAAGGGGACGACTAAAAAAATTATTATTTTACTCAGGAATATTAAACATATGGTCAGTAACTAATGTGGAGATTCCCACGCGTTTGTAAGTGGGTGGGAGCAAAAATTGTTCAGGGCATGCATTTCGATATCTTTTTAAATGTAATGTGGAGGTGTTGACAAGGTAATGAATTTTCAAGAAACAGTTATTATTTTTGCCTATTTACCTGAAAACAAGAGTAGGCTGGTGACAAATCACAAGGACTTTTAGAACTGTCACCCAATAAATTGTATTGGGGGAAAAAGTCACAAGAATGAAGTAAAAAAAAATCATCAGTTACACTTAAACCAGGTTAGGGAAGAAGTAATTGAGAAGAGAAGTAAGATTATCATTTATTTAATTTATAGTAATAAAATAAACACTATTTTAAACCAATATTTTAATTTTTTAATAAATATATAAATATAAATATATATATATATAATTTATTTGAATACTACAAATTAAATTGTTACCCTTATTAAGATATTACTTATTACAATAAATTAAATATGACTTTATGAAATTATTGTCGACACTTAGATTATTAAAAAGTAACTTATTTTAATATTATAAATCAAATGTGACTTTATTTTATTACAATATATGACTGTACTGTATCATAAAACTGATATTGTAAATGAAAGGTTATTCGGTTGTTCCTAATAAGAGGAATATTTTGTTATACTCTGTTACAATTAATCTCTTTCTGATTCATTCTGCATGCCAGCCAGATGTGAATGCTATGAAGGCAGAGAACAGAATAAAAAAAAACTTGTTTTCTGCATATAGGTTCCAAGCATCACGTCTAGTTACTGAAGCAAGTCCCCGCAATGAAAGTAACATTGGCCAATCATGAACATTCCCGTAGAAAACTGCTAGATCTGCTTAAAAGCAGGTCTCACATAATGACCATGAGCATTTGTGGGCAGGCAGACCACCAGCTGACATACAGGGCACTGCTGATCTCAATTCAGCCATTACCACTCGTAGACTGACTAACCAGCCTCAACACCACTATGCCCAAGACAATAATCGTTGCAATTAAAAGCATCTCAAAGTTGACACTACCCATCTACAAGGCTTCCTCATCGCTAATGCTGTCACCTCGGCCAACCAGACTCACTACAGCAGCCAACTATGTAGCCTTGACACTGCCAGGCTCCAGATGCCAACCATCATGATTTATAATGTCAGAACATTGACATCATCCAGCTACAAGCCAACTATGTAGCCTTGACACTGCCAGGCTCCAGATGCCAACCATCATGATTTATAATGTCAGAACATTGACATCATCCAGCTACAAGCCAACTATGTAGCCTTGACACTGCCAGGCTCCAGATGCCAACCATCATGATTTATAATGTCAGAACATTGACATCATCCAGCTACAAGCCTTCTTCGTTGCTAACACCCAACTCATTACAGACATTCTCTTTGCAGTCATCACCGTGACCCTGTTTCATAGAACAGGCCTACCAGCTACACCAGTCCCTCATCAACTTGACAACCAATGCACTTTATCACAATTTGACCTACCACCATGACCTCGATTAACCAACACATGCAAATGACCATATCCTGTGACCTCAGTCAAACCAACACAAGAAATAGGTAAACTTCCAGTGTTATCCTTCTTTGTTGCCAACACCGTCACCTCAGCAAATCCGATTCCACTCTGTAAGATACATTATATATATTAAGCAATTACACATTGTTCAAAAAATCTAATCGTCATTATTCCTTTCACAACCAAACGCTTATTATAACAACTTCAAACACGTCTAATTAAAACAAATGATGATCAAGTAATTATAATAACCAATGAAAATTTAAAATTCTAACAAATATTTCAATGTTGTTAAAGTCAGTGTGTGACTGAATAAAAGGTATTGAACAGGCTGAATGAGCACATCTTAAAGTGAGAGTTCTTGTGTTATATGTATTCTTGTGTACATATGTATGTGAGTAATGGAGTGCTTGTTAACAGGGGAAAATATAGGTACTCACTTTTATACAAATGAGAGAAAGAAAGCTTGATAGAACAATGTTTTTTAAAAAGTCACTTGAAGTGCAACATATAACAGATGTTAAACCTTTTCACTAGACATGCATGCCTAATAACCCTATAAGCAGCAGTCACCCCTTTGCAGCTTTTGGGGCATGTGTCAAAAGAAAAAAAAACTAGGAGTATACATGCTGTGAATTCCAATAGCCAAATTCTGTTTTTTCTTTTCACATCAGGCTGAGATTGAGATAGGATACTAAAATTAGTGCACCATTCAACAGGCGCATATGGCATAGACAATGCAGCTCACTCACTCTTTAATTCATGAACAGAGTAAGTTCAACATTCTCTTCATTCATTACAGTGACTCTTAAGAACATTCCTTGAATTTGCACTTTCTTTCACAAACTATCCTTGAAATTTTCTCTACACAAAACATTCCCAACAGAATAAAAATTTCTATCTCATTTTGTTTCAATCTCTTGTCTATTTTCTCAAACAATTCAACCTTTTAAGTTTTGTTCATGAACACACAACAGTTTCTCAATTTCAAACAATGACCCCTAACCTAATAACAAGTTTTTTCTGGAGTGTTTTTTTACACTGATGTTGTACTCTCTTGTCCAATTGCAAAAAATTGTTTCTAGCTCCTGACTTTATCTGTTCCAGGTGAATCAGAAACAAGATCTTCAGGAAAGATTGTAATTGGTTGAAAAATGAATGTTAAATTATGATTTATGTATACTCTAACCAGAAGTGATGTTCCTGCCATGGGAGTTTCCACACCTGGTGTATGCTCTGTTTGTGATTCACTACATGAGCTTAGCGTTGCTGACCTCTTAGATGTGAAGGTGGCATAATAATTACTGACTCAGAATGAGAAATAAGTGAGTAGTTCTAATTCCAGTCATTTGTTATATTCCGTTTTGTGCAAACACACCTTGGAAATGTATAAATCTATCTCTTCTCCCCCATCTATGGGTTAAATAGTAGAAAAAACTGGGATTTTTCATGTCTTGGTTGGCAACTGGTCTAGGAAAAGGAAAACTCTGAATTCTCAAACCAGATAGATAACTTGGCAGCAATGTTCTTACTCATCTCACGAGTCAACAGGTATCATGTTTGTGATACTGTTGACAGGGAAAAATTCGAGTACTCACTTTTATGCCTACATGAGAAAGAAAGTTTGATATAATAGTGTCTTCAGCAGTAGAATTACTTAGTGCAGTTTTTCTGAAGTAGATTTTATGCTGTTGCTACACTTTCTTGTGCAGTTGGATTTCCTTTGAGAAAAAGGTTGCTTTCACCTGATTTTATCTGTTCCAAGTGGCTCAGAAATGGAAACTTAGGGGATGACTATGACTGGTTGAAAAATATTGAAAGTTAAATTATGATTTTATCCATATTATATATGATATGTGGAACTTGTCATGTACTGACTGTTTTTTGGTCATTTCAGTTCCAGCTGTGAGTGTCCATATCTGGTGTAGGCTTTCACTATCACTAAACTGGTTTAAGCATTTTAATGGTGGGAAAATGCTCTTGAAATAAAAGACAGGAGTGAACAACCATCATTTATTAATTATAAAGCTTTAAAATACAAGGTAGATCAAAATCTGACTGCAAGCATTAAAAATTTTCATAAGAGTAGGGTTAGTGAAAGATAGCTTATGTAAAGTATTACATAAGCTTAAAGAGACATACAAGAGCTCTTGAGTGGTTACTCTTGAAAAATATGTTATGAAAATATTGAAAGTATTTTTTATGTACCCTATTATTTGCAAATAAGCAAATGTAACTTCTGGAAGTTAATCTTTGAGTTTTCGTTTTTAAATTCCTTAAATAAAATTCAGCCTAGCCCCAATTTATTTGTTCATCATTAAACATTTTTTTCAGGTTGCTCAGCAACTGGAAATACCATATATTCATCACATGCAGTAGTCCTGACCATCCATACCAAACCTTATATATAGTTCTTTCCAATATATACATTTCTATGTTAAAGATTAATTTAGAATTTGGTTACATAGTGGTTGTGAATTCAATCCCAGTGTTGGGCACTGTGTACTTGCAACTACTGAACTAAAATAAAATAAGAACTAGACAATATCCCCAGACATGAGCAGTGGAACGAGAACAGTCTATTCTCGTAGATTAAATAAAGAGTTCATTTCAGAATACCCAGTAGGTTGCCCAGATCAGTATATACCTGAGGAAGACTGGAGGGCACAATGGCCAAATCATTGTGATAAAAACAACAAAGATGAGGACAATAGTTTGAATATAAATAGTGAAAATAATTTAGAAATTAGGCACAAGAAGAGATTAGCAATAATAACTAACACAATAATTATAACAATATACTATAATAAAAGTTATGTGACAGAAGATTCTTTCTTAAAGCAGATCATATTAGGCACAATAAGAGTTTAACAACTAATAATAAAACATAATAATTTATAACAATATACTGTAGTATATTGTTACAAATTGTTATTTTTTATAAAAGGTATATGACAAGATTTATTCTAACCAGACATCTTAGGCACAATAAGAGATTAACAACTAATAATAAAATAGAACAATTCAATTGTTATAAAAGTTATATGACAGACAGAAGATTAATTCTTACTGAATTAATAACCACAGTATCAGTCAGTTAAGTGCCATACATGATACACATTTAGGCAATCATGTATCTTTCAATACATGACTAGGTTGCCATTTCTTTCTGTGGTAGACTAGTTGCCAACCCAGGCTAAAGAACCCAGTCTGTCCTGCTATTCAATCCATAGCTGGAGAGTGGGGAAAAGACGGATTCATACGTTTCCCAAGGGTAGTTGGGTGTAAGTGAATCTAATGAAAACTGGAATTCGAACTCGGATCTCCGAGTTCTCACTCTGAGCTAATATCCATTACACCACAACGCACATCCCTCAGTATACAACCACAGTACACAATTCCTTTTCTTTCCTTACTACGGAGAAAACTTTCATTTTTTCATTTAACTGAAACATAAACTTGTTTGGCTTATTCAAATTACCAGCACCTCTACTTTTACTCTTTAGTACCATTTTCAAGTAAAACTTATAAATTGTTGTATTTCTGGAGCTGAGTGTATGTAGCTGAAAATGTGAGAAACAAAACTGCAATTAAGAGGGACTGCTTTAAGTGTAAAAGCATATATGATTTTATATTAAAAATTGTCCTTTTTATTGAGTTATAGGAAAGCTGTTCTTGAATAAATGTTTATAATTCTTTTTTATACTCATGCATTTGATTTGGGTTTCTATTACAAAATGATAATTAATAAGTTTTTCTTAGAAGCTGTTGTCTGTCATTTCAGTCACTGAGTAATCTAAGACAGACGACTTGACTCGTACTAGATTTTTAAAGCTTAATAAATATCTCAAACACGATACCATGAAATAAAGTGGGGATGGGGGATAATTCAGATGCTAAAATGGTGGAGATAAATAATGTTAAAAGTGGGGAAAGGGGCTAAATAAAAAAGTTAAAAGTTTATGTGGGAGGCTAAATTAGATATTAAAAGTGAAGTAGTGCTAAGTCAGATGGGAGAAGACTAAAACAGATGTTGAGGGGGCTGAAACAGGAGGGGGGGCTAAATGATATGGAGTGCTAAAAATTGAAGGGGGGCTAAATTAGATGTTAAATTTTAAAGATTCTTGATTCTATCTGATCCTCTTATAAAATAAATATTTTTTAGATCCTACTGTAAACAGTTTTTGCTTTGATTTTAAATACACAGTTTTTGTATTATCTTTGCTTGTACTTATTTTCTGGAATATCTCTATAAGGCTTGTACAGTATTGTATCTTCAGTTTGTGCCACCCAGATAACTGTGGAATTTGTCATTCCTTTAAACAATATTCCAAAAGTGGGCAACATCTATTTCATTACAACAACATGCTACTTCATTTAAATGCTGCCCCACCAAACTTGTTGCCCCTCCTGTCCTCATTTAGATTAACCAATGGATTTATATAAACGTCTAAAAAGCTATTGTTTAAAAAAATTAAATTAAATTTTAAGATTTATTTTGAAAATTAATGTGAGTAATGTGTAGTAATAACAAAAATAAATCACTAAATAAACTCTAACCCTTAGTACTAGACTATGTAGAAGTATGAAACCAAAATAATAAATAATTAATAATAAAAGAAAAATCAAAAGTTAAGTAATAAAATTATTATAAATTATGGATAAGAATGATAATTAACAATAAATAAATAAAAAAAAATTATAGTTAAATAAATATGAAAACCCTCATCATACACCGGAACAGACATTTTTGCTGACAATTGAAACAGAAATCAAATTTTCTCTCTCTTCATCTTCAACAGCCAAATGAAGCAAATGTTCGGGGACAGCCCTCCAACAGATCATGTGGTAACTACCAGATAAGCAAAACTTTTTATCTCTATATACATATATGTTGTTTAAAATATACAATTTTTCTCAGAACTGTATACAAAAAACTTTTATCATTTTTGCTTATGCTTATGGTGTTGTATCTTTGTTATACTGGAACACACCTATTCTATTGTTAATAGACTCTCCCACCTATAATAAGTAGGAGTAGTAGCAGTCGCTCAGAGAGTCGTCATGGAGTTGGTCAGTCAGTCGATGTCGGATGACCGTTAGTTGGATACTAAAAGTATCAGCGACCACCACTAGATTTCTCTGCGTCATTACCTATTTATATCAAGTTCCTAACATTTTGTACGTCAAACCTTTTTAGGACCGACTTAGTGAAATACAAGCCTCCACTGTGAAACTACTCTACAACAATCTTGTATATGATTTGTTTGTAATTTATATATTTCCTTTGTGGGGCTGATGATGTCATATATAAAAGTATATATAAAAGAAGTACATTCAGACTAGGTCAATGTATCATCAGTACAACTCACAACAAATGTTTTGAGACAAATGATACAGCTCAACTCAATAACATTGTCATCGATTGAGGCCAAAAAGATAAATTTATTTTTTTGTTTAGTTCTTAGTTCTTGGAAAAAAGGGGAATGTTTCAGCACTTCTACCTCGTGCTATGGATGTATCTGTTATCATCTCTACCAATATACCTTTGATCAAGTCAAGGCTAACTCTTGTATTCTTGTAAACATTGCTTTTAAAATGTCAGTGAAAGAGTGATGTTATTCCAACTCATTTTGAAATTTATTGCAGCTGAGTTTGATTTTTAATATGTGCACCGCTATTGTAGCCTTGTACCAGGCTTAGCTGAGATAATAAATATTTATTTGCCACTGCAGCAGTTGTAAGTAATCTCTTTGTCATCATTCAATAAAGGAAAGTTTTGAACATGTGAGTGGATTTAAAATTTGACAGTTCATCTGATAGAGAGCATTTTTTAGAATTTTAGATTTTTTTACTTATATTTAACTGCTTTTATTTTTTTATTTTTTCATTAACTGAATTTTTTAGATTCTCCTCACATTCTACTTATAGAATTTTTTTCTTTTTTTTTAATTATGCATTGTCAATTGTGAAGAATATAAGAATGAAAAACATTTAATATTTGATCAGGTAAGCATTCTTTCTGCTTTGCTTAATACCATGTCCTTTCAGAAGATAGATGATCATGGTTCTCCACAGATTCCTTTTCTTTATACTCTGTAAATTACCACGTCTTCTTAGAAAAGATTACTGAATGGTTTCCTGTTGTCTTCCTCATGCTTTTGGATTTGAGAGTTTTCCTTCTCTTAGACAAACAAATTTCAATATGAGCTCTTGTAAAAAAATGATTACTGAGACATTAGGCTTATAAGTACCCAAAATTCATACACTGATAACCTCAAGGACACATGGCTCAGTGGATAAAAGTGTTGGTTATATCCAGAGACTTGACCCAAAGATTTGTGAGTTCAATACCTGGCTACTGCAGTGGTATAAGGCATCTAGAACAATATACCCCAGTGAAATAAAAGGTTCAGTGGAACTAGAACAATATACTCTGAAATTCCAATCACCTGAAGAAAGGCTGGAACATACAATGGCTGAAATGTCATAAATATGCCAATGAGGACAACAATCTGAACAATGTAAATAAATATAATAATTTGTTAATCTACTATCAAAATTTTATATTGTTTTACTTATTTTTACCCTCTTTTAATTATTTTTTCATCATTCACTAAATTTTTCAGATTTTCCTTTCATTTTTATAGATTTTCCTTTCATTCTTATAGAATTTTCTTTTTTTAATTATGCAATGTTATATGTTAATTGTGAGGAGTATAAGAATGAAAAACATATTTTATATTTGATCAGGTAAGTAATTTTTCTGCTTTGCTTAATACCATGTCCTTTCAGAATATAGATGATCATGGTCCTCCACAAATTCCTTTTCTTTATAATCTGTAAATTACCATGCCTTCTTGGAAAAGATAATTGAGTGCATTCCCGACAGCTCTGGATTTCAGTTTTCCTTCTCTTAGGCTGGTTGTTATCAAGTCTAGAGAGCTCCATCTGGCCTACTTTTTAAGCCATTGTTGGTAAGTGGAAGAGAGAAATTCATGCCTTTCCTAAGGGAATTTGCACGAAAGTGAATGCCAAAGACTAGAATTTGAACTTGATTTTCCAACTCTACTTTCAGAATTTGAACTTGATTTTCCAACTCTACTTTCTGCACTTATACCTTTTTCATTCTCTTAGACTGGTTGTTAGTCAGGTTTAGAGATCCAAGTCTATCCTGCTATTTACCTCAAAGCCAGGAGGAGAAAATGTTATACTACTCATACATATCCACAATTTTTCTGCATTGTCCACAGTATTTTTGCACTAAAGTGGGCATATGATCAAACATATCACTTCCAGCTTGTTCCAGTTGACATTTGTTATGATATATAACAAAAATGTCATTATTGTTCAATGACTTTTTATGAATTCTCTTATTTCCATTTGTCCATGAAAACTTTCTGAATGACTTTGAACTGTTTATGAAGAAATCTTTAAAATTGTATATAAATTAGGATTTGATAAAATGAACAAATTAAACAGATTCAAATTATAGCAGTAATTAGCAATATTAGGATGTATTCTGTTAAAGTTTTAGACAAAATAAAACCTCTTTTACTGAAAATTACTAATAAAGTACAATATCTTTACTGGGTGGATATTAAATTAAAATAAAATTTAATTAATATGTAATTTATGGAGAAAGATAAAATTTACACAGCATTTAAAACATATATCTGTTGGGATTCATCTACCCCAGTTTTTGTATTTATCTGCACATTAGGATTCAAAACATTTAACAACAACACATCTTTTAAATGAAACATAAAAAAGGTTATTTTCAGAAGGAAAAGTAGAAGCAGAGAGTCAGTTGAATTAACATTTATATATTCTTTTTAGAAATATACAATAACAATAGAAGGTTCAATTTTCCTTGCAGTGAAGTTTGTGCTTGTTTAATCAAGTAGTTAAATGTTCTTAGTATGGTGTGAAATGTATGGACAGATTTACTTTATAACAGTCAACTTAATCTGCTTGTGACACAGTCAGTGGCTGCTGGCTGTCATCACTTCATTGTGTGCATGTTTAGGGGTGTACACACATGTAGATCAAACTGCCCTCCAAAATTGTTTTGAACCCTGAGAAGCAGTATGTTTCTATTTTTTTATCTGTAAGTGGGTTCCAAAATCTAATTTCACTTAGGGCTGTAAACTTTTTGAATACAAGGTTTTCATCATTTAGAAAATAATTTCACACTGACTCACAAAATTCTTTTTCTCGAATTTGCAGAAGTGATGAAAGGAGTTATTGTTATTTTCTAAATGGTCCAAAAATAACATATAATAGGTCATGACCCACTAATATATACAGTCCATATGTCACATTTTAGGTTAATTTCTAACGGACCTATTTGGTTTATTGTCAATTTATGCCTGTTTTATCTAAAACATGTTAAAACCATCCAAAAATACACAAACAGGTCGTTGTTTTTCTCTTTTTAAACAGAAAAGTAATAGTAAAAGATTGTAAACAAGCAAAAAAGTTATTAAAGAAGTTATTAAGCAGTAATAAAACATAAAGTAAACACAAGTAAAAAAAACTTACCAACAGTTTCTCTATAAATCAATTTTCTTTTGACCTATGCCTTTTTTAAAACATAACAAAATATTTTTTGAACTTCATCTGATGAAAACTTTTATTTGTTGTAAAATATATTCACTATAATTTTTGCTGTAAAGTGAATTCCTTTTTGTCAGTTTGTTGTTCACAAGTAAAAACATGTTTTGGAGAACAAGTTCCCAAAATTCTTTCAGCAGACTCTCTTGTAATGGATTCATTATGTTTTACAATAAATTTATCTGTATAATCAAGTATAGCAAAAGAAGCACAAACCAACTCTGCCATTTGGCTAGATAGAATTGTAAGACCTCATTGAGAAAGTAAGTCAAAGTACTGCTTCTCTGTAGTATCATCGCTATCATTGCCTACCATGACCAAGAAACACATTTGACATTGAAAATGTTTAATTAATTTTTTTGAATTTTCTCCAATAAAGAAAAAGATGGCCATGGAAATTTCTCCAGAAATAATTTTAGGCTTGTTGAGATGTATAGCACAGTAATAAGACATAATGTATTAGTTCTTCAGAAAATGAAGGATGACTTCTTGGTTGGTAATGTTGTCATTTTTTTAATTCTTTTAAAATTGAATATGGATATTCTGCCACCATGTTTTTCATGTAGTTTAGAGAATTTTCTAACATGCTTAATCTTGTGAGTTTAGCATTATATCCATGTATAAACCACTGTGGTAACAGTATAGGTGTTTCATCCCACTGGAGCTGGATGTGAAGGTTTTGGTCAATGCAAATACATTCTTTTATAGATAGAAAGATTATTCTATAAATTAGAATATCATCTTCTTTTTTTAAATTCAAAATCATTAGGATAACACTTTGCTTTCTTCAAATTGAGTAAAATCTTTTATCGTACCAGCTGAAATAAAATCATGTAATTCATCAGTTTGGACCAGTCATTGTTTTGAAGGCTTTCTGAATTCCATTGTATTCAACAAAAGACATAGTTCTATTATTTTTTCTGAATCTATTGTAGGTATTGGATGTAAATCCTAATTCAGTTTGTTCCATTTTCCTTTCAAAATAAATTTTTCTTCAAAGTGTTTCATACAGAGAATTGAATTTTTTGTAGGAAACCAATCAATATGACAAAGAAGTTTTATCCATTTTTCTGCAAGTTTGGATTTTCCAAGGGAAAAAGAAAATGTCATTACTTTTTCACTGTTAGTAACATATACACTAGAACAGCCAAATGCAACCATTTTTGTTAAACAAAATATCACAACAAACTTTATAATTTAATCTTTAAATACAATGTTCTATGAGGTAAAAAATTTACCTAAAATTTGCAAAATGGGTCATATACACAATTGAAAGTCATAAAAGCAAGGTAACTTACAGCCATTTATAATTTGTGGATTAGTAAAAGAAAAAGGTGTAAATATTCATTTTTGCATGTCTATGGAATTGAAATAACGTCTGATAAATTCTATATAATTGTTAATTTATGTTCTAGAATTCAATTTTTAAAGTTACCTCCCTTTTAGATTAGCAATTTTCTGTGGTCATTCACATATTTTTTGTTTACATTACATTGGTCTGTTAGAATTCTTATGTCACATGTGGGGCTGTATAATACTATTGGCCATGAGTAGGTCTACAACTACATCCACCAAGTATTTTTGAATATTGCCTTTGTAATGATTTTTTATCAAACAAACCTTCTGATGAGATTTTATTTGTTGAAAAATATATATAGAATTTAATTCTATAAACTAATTTAAAACAATCAATTATCAATCTGCAGTTTCAGCTTTTAGACATCTATAGTTATTCAGTTATTAGAAATTTCATATTCTTTAACTAACACACTTTAAAATAGAACTGAGCATTTTTCTCTGAAATATACATGTGCATTCTTGTGTTGAATACTATGTATGCATGCCAAATATAAGTAGAAGACAACATGTTAAGTTGCCAGTAAGAGTAAGAGTTTAAGTAATAGATGAGTAAAAGTCTGAGTTGAAGTAGTAAGAGGAGTCATTAAGAAATATTTTCTTGTCTCTTCTATTTCCTGTCGTACAAAAACTTTCTTCAAAGAAGAAACTGGATATGAAGAAGAAAAGATTTTTGTATATCACCTCAACTATTTCTGGAATGTAAAATTTTGGATTTACACTTTATCTGCTTTCATTTTTTCTTTTACTTTTTTGTTAATAAGTTGAATATTTTTGCAAGGCCAAATTTTCATCACCCTCAAACTTCAACAAATTCAAATTTAATTTCAATATTATTAAATGTTTAAAATAAAGTCATAACAGATAAAACTACTGTATATATCTCCATATATACAGTGAACTTTAGATAAGACAAGGTAAAAAAATACAGTAAATTTTCATGAATTTATCCTATACCTGTAGTATAAGATGACAGCTTATTGATTATATGAAGGTGATGTTATTGGAAATGTTGTTACTTACTGTATCCTTAGAAATTCAAAATAAATGAAATAACAAAACCAATTCCATGTTTTTCCTACACACGTCCCTTAAAGAGAAAACATTTTGTTTACGTTTCATCACGTGATTTTTTGCAAATACTGATTCTTCTTCTTTTTCCTCTTCTTTTCCTATATCTAAACAGTTACAACCAGCTTGGCATACTAATGGCCATTTACTTATACTTCATCAACAATCATAAAATGCTTCTAATAACAGTACAATAATGTACAATAATAGTACATTCCATTGCTGTGAATGCAGTCATAACTTGATGTTTACATTTTCTCAGCTGAGCCTGCATGGATACAAGTTGACTTCATTGATATGGAATTATTCTTTGAATAGGCAATTTATTATGAAGTTATGTCAATAATATATAAGGTAGAAATGGTTTTATTACTATAAATTTATTTGATACTGTGAATCTTTTCATGTATATTATTGGTTATTCCAAGGTCAGCCTACCAACAAAAATCACTCAGAATTTAAGGTTTCATTTTTAGAATTGTAGTATAAGATGACCCCTAATTTTTAAGGGTGATTTTTAGGATTTAAAGGTCGTCTTATACACAGAAATATGCAGTAAGTCAAAAGAAAAAAAATGCAATCCAAAATAATTTACATTCTGATTAAATATGAGAAATCAGCAAGAAGTAATGATTATTTATTTCTTTAATTTTATTATTAAAGTAGTTTTGAAAGTATATCATGTCCTGTGGCTGAATGATAAAACAGATTCATTACTATCTCAAATACAGTCAACAGATAAGAGTAAACTGAGAAAGATAGATTGAGCCAAAATAGGTACGTAGAGAGATAGAAACATTGATATGTGTGATATAGTGAGATCAAATCAACAGAAAGATATGAACAGATTGAGATCACTCAATCAATAAATAATTAAAAACGGCTGAGACATCTGAATCAGTTGATAGATAGATGTATGTGGACTAAGACAGGTCTATTGACAGATATATGGAGACTATGATCAGTCAATAGATATGGAAAGACTACAATCAGTCAATCAATAGATATTTACTGACTGAGACAGATCTATCACACAACAGCTATTTGAAGACAAAGTTAGATCAATGTTAGTAGATATGTACCTAGATAGATCTGTCAGATAAAAGATATGTGCCAACTATGATCAATCAGCTGATGGATGAGGCTGAGACAAATCTTTCAGACAACATGTATGTGAAGACCAATGTGAAAACTCAGATCAATGTCAGTAGATATGTACTGAGATCTATCAGATAAAAGATGTGTGGTTTATGATCAATCAGTTGATGGATAAATATTAGCAGTCTAAGGCTGATCTATCAGGTGGCTAAGCAGACAGGGATTGATAGAATTATAGACTTGTTTTGATGAACAGATGGACGAATATTAAATAAACTAATTTATAATAATCAAATTAACAAAACAAGAAAAAAACACAGGAAAGAATAGCAATCCTGTCATAATTAGATTTCAAATAAAAATAACCTTTTCTTTCTCATCTCATGTCTTTGAAAAAAAAGCTCTTTACCAATGAAGATAAAGAAAGACAAAAATTATGTGGGAAATATGTTTTCATTCAAAAAATGTGGCACTTAAAAATAAATCTATCTTTTTCTTTCATTCTTCCTTGCAAGTTTCAAGTTGGTCATAAACAAATTAACTTGGTGTATTGATTCCAGACAATCCTGAATGTAACAATTGTACAGATAAAGTGGTATGGGTATCTCCAAAGAAGGTATCTATACTACCAAAAATGTTAACAACAAAATGCTACAAAATGAAAAGCAAACACATGACAGAATGAAGTTTTATGCAATATTTATTTAATAAAATAGTAATGAAATAATAAAAGCCTGGCTGTGTCAAAAGGTACACTTTTTATTAACAATATAGTCTAAGTTCTAAAGTCTACATATCTAAACAAAGAAAAGTAGGCAATGTTTAACCTTCATACACACAAAAAATGGTGTATCAATAGGACAGTTATTCCCTTGACACTGCTATTACTGTATACATTTTTGATTCCCTTACCAATGTTTATTCTTTTAAAAAGTGATGAGGAGAATTTTAATAAAACCCAAACATATGAAAGTGAATTCATACATTTTCTTTATTCCTGAGAATTGACAACAAAGATGTTATTGCATATTTGCAAGAATAATTTCATATTTACAAAGTTATGAAAATATGTGAAGCAACTATAATAAAATATTTATTACTTACCATTTTATAAAGAAATATATATGAAAAGAAATTTTTTATTCATAAATTTATAAAAATATCTGTGAACCTAGAAAATTTAAATAAACACATAATGACGAGTAGCTAATGATAAATTAAAAAAAAAAATGAATTTTCTGGGCACTTCTTTCATTTCATAAATTCACTAAAATATGGTTGAGAGCATCTGCTTCTCTTACATATTTTGATAATTTTTATAAATTTTTGAATAAAAATATTTAATTTCAAACATATTTCTTTATAAAATGGTAAATAATAAATCTTTATGAAAGGTAAATAATAAATATCGCATTGTACTTTTTTCTTTTTTTGTAATCAGTTTCACCTCAAGCAAGGCAGTAAAGCCACTAGAACACAAGAGTTACTGGGTGTGGAAGAATTAGTAAACAGAAACTTTACTAAGGAGCAAGAATGAGAGAAGAGTAATCAGGAGGACAGTAGATAGTGATTGATATTGCATTTAAATTTTTGCAGATTAAGGTTGACTGGAAAGCATTGAACCAGTTGAGAGGTTCATAATTAAGAAGTATGAGAAAAGAAACTGTTAGTATAGAACTTAGTTACATCTAGCCAACTCAACTGTATATTGGTGAGACCTTATCGCCAAACTAGTCAGTCAGTTATGTGTCATGTGTGATATGTGCTTAGGCAAGCATGTATCTTTCAATATGTGACTGACAAGGCAGATTTTTTTCCCACAGTAGGTTGCCATTTCTTTCTGCAGTAGACCAATTGCCATCCAAGGCTATAGAACCCAGTCTGTCCTGCTATTTACCTATAGCTGGGGAGAGAAGAGGATTCATACCTTTCCCAAGGGTATTAGCACATAAGTGAATGTAATAGATTCAACTGGAATTTGAACTCAGCTCTCCAATTCCTCAATCTGAGCCGCTATCCATTACTCCACCATGCCTCCTAAAACAAACTAGTACTGTACTTAAATTCATAGAGTCTTGGTAACATGTCAAAGGGCTAATCTAAACAATTGCTATGGAAGTATTAATAAAAAAGGCACAGGAAAATAACTTTATGGCAGTGGGAAAGTAACTGAAGCTGAGACGCCAGATTAGGACCAATAATATTGCTGATTCTTCTTTGGATTTAATCAAGGATTTCTGTATATATAGCAGAAACATCAGACCATATGTGGCAGCAGTATTCAAAGCAAGGATGAATGTTAGACTTATAGATATATAAGATAGATTCAGGAGAGAAAAATTGCTTAGCATAACACAATTTTCTTAGCAGCTGACCTAGCAATGGATTCAATATAGTCTTTCGACTTAATTTCAGCCAAAAATGTTAGCCCATAAGGTGCAACAGCTCACACTCCTGGAGGTTAGTATCAGTCATTCTGATGGAAGGCAGAAAGGGGTCTCTCAGATGATTAACAGGGAGCAGTTTTAGTTTTGGAGGCATTAAAATTAACAAGCCATCCCTTGCCCCAGTTAACAAGAAACTGAAGGTCATTTTTGGCATCAGCTGGCAATTTGACCTTGTCGAACCGATTGTACTTAATATCAAGACAGGAGTAAATCATTGTCATAAGCATAGGTATCAAGTTTAGAGCTAATGTCATCAGGGAGGTTGTTAATGAAAATTAAAAACAAAGTAGGAGCAAGGATAGAGTCCTGTAGGATATCTGTATTAATCCAAAAGGATCTAGAAGAGTTGCCATTCAGGATAACTTTCATTTCACAATGTGATAAGAAAGACCAGATCATTTGAAAAATTTGGCCAAAGACACCATATCTTTTCAGTTTGTGAAGAAGACCTGCATATCAAACTGTGGGAGGTAACGCAACAACTCAACTGATGATAGCAGGTAGGAACAAAGAAACCGTGAGGAGGGGGTGGCCAAAAACCCCTGGTGTCGCAT
This sequence comes from Acanthosepion pharaonis, assembly GCA_903632075.3. Lineage (NCBI taxonomy): Eukaryota > Metazoa > Mollusca > Cephalopoda > Sepiida > Sepiidae > Acanthosepion > Acanthosepion pharaonis. The sequence continues at coordinate 643,362 of CAHIKZ030000622.1, forward strand.
GTCCAACCTGCAAAACAAGCCTGCTTTATACAGCCGAGGACCGACTACGATTTGCATGCAAATGACGAGACAACGAGATTTCGCCTTAACTAACCGAGACCGCCCAGCATAAAATATGGGCACCACCATTTTGGTTCCTTTTACTGTTAGGAGAACCGGAGTTTGCACACTGCACAGATTTGCACACGTTTCCGAGGTAAGCCATTTTCACAATTTTCTCCACACTCCCCCCTGATCTGATGATCACAAACAGGGCAAGGAGGTGGCGATCGTCGCCGTCGAGTCCCCCTCCAAAGGGGGACAACACAAGCTTCATTCTCATGCGTGTTCTCGTCTGTGGTTTGAGTGTCGGTAAACACTGTGTCCGCCGGGAGGCTGCTGTTATCAGAATCACTGCCCTGCAGGTCTAACTCAAGGCAGATCGAACGCTCACTACTCTCAGACTCGGAATTGCTTTCATCGCTCAGTAACAGTAGTGACTGAATCACCGGTCGCAAATCTTTAATGTGACGAGGCACCCCATCCACTCTCACAGATTGCGGGCTGATCACCTCCATAACCCGTCCAGTGCCGTATTTTGTCGTACACTTGCCGTGTGGGTTTTTGACCCAAACAACGTCTCCTTTTTTCAATCTCCCTCCAGTCACTTCTAGTTCAGGCAGCGGGTTGGCTTCGATGCCTTTTCAAACCATTCGATGACAGTCGGGCCCGTGGGGGAGCCGTCGAATTCTGGGATCAATTTTAGATCGAACTTGTCCATTGCCGAAATAGCTTGGGAGGTAACGCAATAACTCAACTGATGATAGCAGGTAGGAACAAAGAAACCGTGAGGAGGGGGTGACCAAAAACCCCCGGTGTCGCACGTCCAAACTTCTCTCTGATCCGAAACAGCAAAACGAGCCTGCTTTATACAGCCGAGGACCAACCACGATTTGCACACGAATGACAAGACAACGAGATTTCGCGTTAACTAACCGAGACCGCCCGCCATAAAATATGGGCGCCGCCATTTTGGTTCCTTTTACCGTTGGAAGAACCAGAGTTTGCACACTGCACAGATTCGCACGCGTTTCCAAGGTAAGCCATTTTCACAATTTTCCCCACACAAACCCTGTCAAAAGCTTTTGAGCTGTCCAAAGCAACAGCCCAAGCCTCACTATTCTTAGAGCTTTTTAGACATTTTACACAATTACTTGGTTCATATATTTTTATAATCTTGTAAATAAGCATTGCCAAGTGTGTCAAAAGTGTATACAGTAATAGCAGTGTCTGGTTAGCATGGTCAAATTACTAATCAGATGCTTCCTCCGTAGCTAAATAGTATAGCATGTCAGGCTATATGAGAGTCCTGTGTAGGATACAGGTTCGATTCTTGTCAGAGGACAGATATTTTCTATGAAATTTCTCAGACATTCAGGCTGGTAAATGTTGTTAATACTGTTCATTATAAACAAATCATTTACTTAAATATTTGTATCTATAAAAGTAACATATAAACAAAAAATATATTAAAATAATTGTCGAACTTAGTTCATTTCATAATATATGCTTAGAAAAGGTAATTTCACAGAATTATTTATTCTTTGGCAAAATATATTTTCTAATTTTCATAGTGTTTTTTTTACTGGAAACTTACCAAAAAAAAATGGAATTTATTTTGTTTTATGAAGCATAAACTTTATACTTCTCCATGATCAGTGATGCTGAAAAATTTTCTGCAAGTTTTATGCTTATTTGGTGAATATGCAATGTTTACACAATACACAAATTAACTCTATTTCAATGCCAAATAAATAACCCCACAGGAGAATGTCTATTGATACATGTGCAGTAGGGCCCTCTCTGATTGATTGCCAAGAGTTACATTCAGGCTATTCATCTGACTTCTGAGATATTCAAAATAGCTGGATGCTTCCTTGTGTGTGTATTTCTCTCTTTCACTCTCTCTCTCTCTCTCTCTCTCTCTATATATATATATATATATATATATATAAACATAAAAATTATAAATTATTAATACCTGAGCATCTTAATTTATATATACTTTTTATTTTAAAATTATTATAATATTTTAAATAAATATAATGTTTATTTAAGCTCTACATAGTATAGAGCACTTGTACTATGCATTTTTATATTGACTAACTACAAGCATGTTTAAATCAACAGATATATATATATATATATATATATATATATATATATATATATATATATATATTCATCTGTGGCATTTATTTGCACCGACTGAGTGTATCAATAGTTCCAAAAAGTGTGGATGGTTCTGCACAAACCTTCACCACTTTAATCAAATCAATTGTGTGGGTTTTCTGGTGGTTTCCCTTGATTTGGTCTTAAGTGCCACTTAAGATTATCACACAAAATTTCATAACTGAATCAATTAAGCTGTTAGATCCTCATACGTTGAAACTGATGGGAGAGTCCATTTTATATATATAGAGTATGGATAGGAATCTGACAAAATGTTAAGATAAAGTGTGATACTATTTGTTGTTGCCACAGTAAAATGAAAGAAAGCATTGTTAAAACATGAGAAAGTGTTATGTACTGAGAGACATTGAAATAAGAAGGGTTAATACCAAAAACCCGTGGGAAGAATTGAGGATTTAATTCACACATAAACAACTTGAACTGTATGTTGAGCAGTTTGAACAATGGAAAAGTGACCCAGACATAGGGAACAATGTTGATTGACACACCACTGCAAATGCTAGCTGTAAAGCTAAAATTTTATTTTTCGTAAACAATGAATTTGGAATTGATTCCCCTGGTCAAAAGCTGAGTTGAAATACCAGGAGGGAGTGGATAAGCCATCCACATTCACTGAGGAGATTTAGTGAGAGGTAATAATATAAGAGAGTGGAAGAAGGGAATTCCCCAGAATTATGAAGTAAACTGACAACAAAGGGGATTTACCAAAATTCCCCTAAGTGCTATGCCTCGCACCAGTTTAATTGAATGTCAATAAATATGAATGCGCGAAGCGAATTCATCAAACGAGCTAGAGACAGAGACAGCAGAGAGTTCATCCCAGCCACCAGTCATGATACCCCCCACCACCACGTGACTGCCTGCCAAAAAGAACATCCCCAACTTCAGCCTGGTGCCAAACTTTACCAAAATAGTAAATCAAACTTTGCCAAGTCAACAATGATAATATCACTTCCGATTTAGATGCAGGTTGGGCTGATAATTAATTGCATGCAAACTCTGATATAAACCAATTATTATACGGAGGACTGATATAAAAAAAGTATTTACTTTCATTCAATTTATTCGAGTGTTATTTTTTTTCCTGTACATCTTCACCCTGCTTGGACCAGCCCAACATGAAGATACCAGCGATGATTCGATCTTGACCTCCTTATGATCAAACTTAAATCACAATGTGGGATAAGGTTAGCTCTGGATCGAAGCGGTCACTTCAGTGACCAGCCACAGTGTTGGAAGTCTTGGACATCTGGAGGGTGGGGTGTTGTGCAATTACGAAAGAACAAGTAGGAAACAGATCTTAATCTAACATGTTTCACTTTATTAAAGCTTCCTCAGAGATTTAGATAGAAATGATAAAAAATGATAAGAAGCAAAGAGATGCAGATTAATGGCATGTTGTGTTTGGCTATTTCTTATTGGTTAGATATGTGTCATGTGTAATGAAGTAACAAATAATATTCAAATATGTGTGACATTCTTAACACTAAAGTGTACAAGTTAGTAAGATGCAGTGGGATGTTTTGATTAGATATGTGTTACGTGTAATGAAGTAACAGATAATATTCAAATAAGTGTAAGAAAACATTCTGGATGCTAAAGAATGTAAAAGTTAGTGAGACGTTGTATGTAAAGTATGCTGTCACTTGTTTCAAGGCTTGTCATCCTAAGATTTAGTAAATTTCTCTTCATGGGGAGAAGTGTACAAGTGTGGCAATTTAGTAGACACCAAGAAGGGCTGCTTCTGATTCCTTAGGTTGGAGTGTTTTTGATGTCAATCAGTGCCAGAAACAGATCCATGTGGGTATCTTTGTTTTTTCTCATGAGTCGTTTTACACTCTTAACTGCAGATTCGGCTTTGCCACTTGCCTGTTGTCCAGGGCTCACCATAAGATGTCCAAAATCCTATTTTTCAGAAAAGTTCTTGAAGAATGAAGGCATAAACTGGAGTCTTGCATTGGAAATCAATTGACATGGAATCCCATATCTTGCAAAGTATGTTTTCAGTTTGCAGATGACAGTTGAGGCAGTAGTGTCTTCAAGTTGATCTATTTCCCAGAAGTTTGAGAAATACTCGTTAGATACAAGGTACTCAACATTGTCAAATTCAAATAAGTCAACACCAAAAATCTGCCACAGACGATCAAGTATGATGTGTGACATTAGTGTCTCCTTTTTAACTTGAGGGTTCATGGACACTGGCATGCATCCTGCTGTGGCAGTATGCAGTGTGACAGTTTCATTAACATGTGGACACACCTGTCCTGGTAATGATCGTAGTCTGCCATTGATATCATCTGCATAATCCGTTAGTAGTTGCTTGCACTCTCTAACATTAGCAATAATGCACAGTGATTAGGTCCATTTGATCGCCCGTGTGTTTTCCTAACAAAAGGGTCAAACTCTTCTTGACTACAGTGAATTCCACTGAATTTTTTTCAAATTTTTTTTGGTTGTGCAGCACAATTTGGCATTTTTCATTGGATGTTAGTTCTGCCGCATTCTACATTTTGAGTTTCATGGTAGATAGTTGCAGATAGGTATTACAGAAATATTTCTGTGGGATTACATTGATGGTAGCTCCATAGTCCACTTGGGAACTTCACCTTCCTTTTTTTCTAGCATCACAGTTGCATAGATAATCTTATCTGGCTACTCTCTCTCCAAGTTTACTGTTGCAAAATTGATATTTTTGGCCCCACATGGGTCATGAGTCTTTCTGTTTTTTGTGTCTTGCCACAGAAATTACAGTCTATTTGTCCCTGTTTAGTACGGTATTTCTGTTTGTAACTTGGTTTTTGCACTCTGTTTATTTCATCTGTCATGTTCAAGCCTCTCATTGCTTTCAAATGTGTAGTTGTAGCTTCACAACTTTAGTAAATTTTGAAATTTAGTGTTGAAAGCTGTAGTATTCTTTTATGTGCCTGGTTGCCTCTTACATCCAGTACTATACAGTCGCATAGCAAAGAATCATGTAAACATTCACAAAAATTGCAGGTTACAAAGTGTAGTTAGATATGGATCCATGTTCTCACCTTATTCCTAGTCTCTTTTGTTGAAAACATCGTTCATACATCTCGTTGGTCTGTCCGATAAAATGTTGATAAAACTTGGCTATTACTGTGTCCAAGTCATCTTTTGTTTTCCATTGAAACAAATTGAAAACAATTGTAAACTATCAATGTGTCTGGTCCAATAGCATGAAGAAACAGTGCTGTTTGGTATTCCTTATTTTGTTGGAGCAGTTAGGTCACAATGCTGTAATTATTCCACATCTGTTTCCAGAGCTTTCATTCTTCTGAAGCATTAATGTTCAGCTTGCCCTGTGGCAATATGCTTGACTGGAATCCTGTTACATTATTGTTTAATGTATACTCCCTTTGCATTACAGTTTAATGTATGCTCCCTAATCGATGTTAAGGGACATGATTCTAGCTCCCTGATACATCCTTTTCTTCCTAACCCCTTTCTCATTCTCTTTATTCTGCTACCTAATAAACGCCAGTCATGTTTTGTGTTGGCTCTCTCAAACTTGGTTTGTTCTGTTTTCCATGATTCAATGTATCAGGTTGGTGCAAAGTAATGTCCAATTTTTGAGAAGAAAGTTTTAGATAGTATTTATGAAATTTGTGCTTCTTGTTATTGTTAAGGAATGTCACAATAAGTAATTTATACTTTTCTTTTTCAGATTATAAAAATATTTTTCATGATCTTCCACAATATTTGTTTGCACCCATGTTCATCCCATCTAAAGATCCCATTTGACATATCTGACTGTATGAGTTTCATAAAGGTATCAATGCAAGTGCAGCAGAAAAGTCTATTCAGAGCGCTTATGGAAACGATGCAGTGAATGAAGTTGCAGGAGGTGGTTTTCCCATTTTCGAAGTGGGAATTTCACTTTGAAAAATGAGCCAAAAGAGGGTCATCCCCAAAAAACTTGATTCTGAAGAGAACAATTTAATGTAGACCATACAACTGTACTACACTAATTAAAAAGGATTGGAAAGGTTTCAGTGGTTGGGAAATGGGTCCCACATGAACTGTCTTCAGAGAATCATTCACAACAAGCATGTTGCTTGTTGTGAATCATTGCTTTCACGACACATTCAGGCACCATTTTTAGGTAGGCTTGTTACAGGTGATGAAAGTAGATCTTTTACCATAATGTTAAACACCATCAATTGTGAATCAGTCCAGGAGGAAGATTAGTTCAACAATGAAGAGGAGGATTTCATCCAAAGAAGATCACAAGAGTGTATGGTGAGATATTGAAGGAATTGTCCATTATGAACTGTTAAACAACACTCAAACAATTACAACTAATCTGTACTATGATTAACTTCATTGTTTGAAAACAGTTTTTAACAAAAAGCAATCTTTCTTAGTGAACAGAAAGGGTTTCAACATCCATCTGTTGGAAGAGCTTGATTGGGAAATATTGCTTCATCCACCATATTTTCCTGACCTTGCTCCTTCTGATTATCACTTGTTTCGGGGACAACAGAATCATTTGGATGGTCTCAGGTTGACATTAAGAGAAGAGGTTGAAAATGAGTTGGATTCATATTTTGCTTCAAAACCTAAGGAATTTTACAGGTATCGTATTTAGAAGCATGTTGACAGATGGAATAATGTTCTAAAGGAGGTTATGTTAACAAATAAATATTTTCATGGGCTTTTTCCTTTTTAATATAGACCTTGAAATTGGGCATTACTTTTGCACACCTGATAACATAGTGGCAGCGAGGAAGTTATTCATGCTTTACAACCCTGCAAATGAGGACTGATACCAACAAAAAAGGCAGTCCCACGTAAACTGTTACAGTAGCATCCGGCATTTGAAGTGATGATAACATAAATCATAATTTCCCAGTATGGGTCTGGCTGACTATGAAAGTCAGTTTCTTGCATGTTAGGCATGCATTTTTTAGGTGGTTGGCATTGCTGATATTTTGGTTACTTTTGTTTTGGAGAAAATGAGGAATTATCTGCCCTGGGAGAAAAAAATGGGCAACAAGTATTGAATGGGTTCCAGCTACAGATATGGACAGTTTGGTAGAGTGTAGTTTAAAATAAAATTTGACAAGAGAATTTGTTTTGTATTAATTATACACTGACACTTTTGATATTGCATCCAAAAAACAAACAAATGACTTCAACTTTGAAAATACCCCCAGTTTTAGAGAATGAAGAACATTACGTTAAATAGACAAATAATTTAAAGATATAGCAATCATTTACAGATTTTGAGAAAAAAAGAACAAGATCCGGCAGTTTATCTTATCCTAACTGAATGTGCTGGGGGGGTTGCATTAGAGATTTAACACAGGAGAATATTTTGCACAAAAATGCTATTATGAATATTACCAAGAAATTGGACATGCTGTTTTTGAAAGACCAAAACACTTTTGCATATTTAGCCTTTAAAGAGTTTTATGGTTTTCATCCTCCATCAGGTATGAATATAACAAAGTTTTTTGGTAAAATTTGAATAATTATATCATAAACTTGGAGTTTTTAATGTTCATTATTTTTGTTGATGACAATAAATTAGTTTGATGAAAATGAGAGGTTAGTACATGCCACTTGTCCAACTATGATGTATGAAAACATGGAATTGATGATAAAAAATTTTTGGCAACCCAGTTGCTTCAGCTGATGAAAATATTCTATCTACTAAGTCTAAGTCATTTTTAGGTGATAACCTTTAAAACAAGAAATAAACATATGCAATCCAGATTTCTGAGATGCACATAATATTAAAACATGCAAAAAAAAAGTGGCTCCTAAAGGAGCACACTTAAAAGACATGTTGGAAGGAAAAGAGCGCTTTTTGGTGTTTTTTTTTTGTTACTACAGCTCTGTCTTAGTTTGTTTTCTAGAGCATGTTAGAATTTAGAGGTGTCTGTTTTTTCTTTATTCATGTTTTCTTCATTCACAGACTTAGTATAAGTAGAGTTGTTTTTTGACACTTTTCCAGTACCATACACTTGGTTTATTTTCTCTCTGTATACTGGGATTAACTACAAAATTGTCCAAATCATGTAACAGCATAATTATCCATCCCACAAAATGTTTAATACCTGAAAAACCACTAAACTAACTGATTTTTTTTTTTCCTGGTTTTCAGATAAGATGTTTAGCCTTCTTGACACCATTTATCATAAGAATCACTGAAAAACCCTTTGAGTTATTGAACTAAAAAGAGAACAGGTTAAATTTTTTTTGTGTCAGACCCACTGTCTTCCCAAGTGAGCAATGGTGAGAAGAAAAGATCATTCAGGCCTTCAGTAATGGTACTAACTCTGGCTTCCATCTTCAGAGTCCATTCAAAAACTATCAAGAGAACAGTGAATAAGTTTTAAAAGAAGGAACAGTAGAGAGGAAAACTAGATCAGGAGGCTACAACAGGAAGAGGGGTCCTTATTTCAACTTAGAGCTAAAGAGATCAATAATAAAAGATCCAATTCAATTCATAAGATGTTTGACACATGAGAGAGAAGTTTCAGCTATGACAGTCCAAAGAGCAGTGAAAAAAAGACTTCAAAATGAAATTGTATGCGAGTTACCTTGTTATTCCAGGAGAGAAAGTTAGAAGATTAGAGAGGGTGAAGAGATCATCTTAAATAAGTTGGAAAATTATCCTGGAATAATATATATATTTGAACTTTATTTCAATGCTTCATGAGCTATGATTAATTAATGACAAACATGTCATTTTCATTTATGATCAATTTCTGTTAAGCTTAGAGAGTGATTATACATTCTTATTGCTTAAAGTAAGTGTTATAAAAACCTCAGAAAATTCCAGTTAGATATCTTTAATTATTTCTTAGATACAATGGTTCACAGTTTAATCTAATGATTGGACAATTTTACTGTTACATGTTTTTAATGTTACAGCATAATCTAATGATTGGACAATTTTACTGCTACATGATTTGGACAATTTTGCTGTTATATTTTGCTGGTATATACAGAAAGCATAAGGCATTTGAAGACATGTTGAAGACCAAAGGAAACAATCAAATCTTACAAAAAACTAAATTTATTGATGCAAAACTTGGTACACAGATGCAGTAATGGTTGGATCACATGTTTATTTGATATAATTGTCTTCAACTGCAATGATGGCTTCAATGTGTGATTAGATCATTGATATGCATGCATCACTTGGTCTGTAACGATACTGGACATTACTCAGATAATAGTGGCTTTCAAGGAATCAGTCATATTGTAGGAATGTTGATTAGCCTCTCACTCAACAATGCTTCACATGTAATAGTCAAGGGGATTTAGGTCTTGTGAGTTAGGTGGCCACTTGTTTGATGTGATGTGATTGTGCAGATTGGCTGCCTTCTAATCATGGGTCACATAGAAGATATATTCAGGGCTTCACAACTGTTTCCAGCACCTCGGTGTAGCCAGCAGCATTCAAAGACCCCATTGAAAGAATAGGGTGCCATAATGTGTCCTTCACTACTCACCACCACTAAAACCATCACAAAAGTGAGAAACAGTGTGTATAACATGGAAGACATCAGAAGAATCTGCATACAATCACCTGTTATTTCTTTGGTTCACTTTTTGATCCTAGTTGAAATACTTTTTGTCTAAAATAAAAAAATTGTGCATGCCAGGTTTTTCTTGATGTTTCAGCTTCTTTAGTAATCATGGTGCAACTATTGTTCTTGTCAACATGAACTGTCTTTTTCTCATCAAGTATGACTTGTACTGAATATCCTCAGGCACCGCATTGCAGATTGTACTCTTGGACACCTGGAGAACTCTGTAAATGGCTCTCATTGACATTCTGGGATTTGTATTGATAATCTTCTGCACCCACTGTATGAATTATAGTGTCCTAATACTGTCTGAATGCTTTTTGCACTTTGCTATATGTAGAACATCCCCACTGGAAGCTTCAAACTTCCAAACTTTGTGCACAAATGACCTGGTGCCTTCCAAAAAACATGTAATTTTAACATTGCTGTGCTTTGCATATATTGCAACAATTACGGCATGTTGACTCATCTTATGCATTACCTTAAAGTTCACCATTGATGCTCTGGAAAGATAAAACATGTTAATTGATTATGACATAACCACAGGCATACAATCACATGTCCCCAAATACCTAACACACACTGTATATTCAAAAACTCCATGCACAATCATTTTCACAATTTTAGAGAAATCTCAGAAGTGTGTTTGTCATTCCTTTATCACTTGCATGATTAGTCAACTACTGATTTTTCAGCTCTAGAATCATACTAGATTATGCTTTTTGCCAGACCAACAGAAGTCACATAATAACAATTCACTAATATACCTCTGATCACTTATACATATCTTATATCTCTGCAATATCATAGACTGTTAGAAATTTATATTAAAGTATTATTAAATACAATGCCACCTGGGATCATGAATTGGAAATTGGAGAGCTAAATTCTAATTCCAGTTGAGTTTGTTATATTCACTTATGTGCAAATACCCTTGAGAAAAGCATGAATCCACCTTTTCCCTCAGCTATGTGTTAATTAGTAGGAATCGCATCAATAAATCATTATTATCTCCAAAAAGTTCTTACAATCTAAAAATATTTTCTGATTTAAAATAACCTACAGAAGGTTGATAAGCTGTAAAAAACAAATTAATCCTCAAATTTGTGGTCATTCAGTGAATTAGTCTGGCAATTGCATGAAATTCAAATGCTTGCTCATAATTCTGTCTGGATTAAAAGAAGTGCTGGACAATTCTTACAGTCTAAAAATATTTTCTGGCTAAAAATAACCCCAAAAAGGTTGATAAGATGTAAAAAAAAAAACAAATGAATCCTCAAACCTGTGCTCATTCAGTGAATTAGTCTGACAGTTGCATAAAATCTAAATGCTTCCTCATTATTTTGCCTGGATTAAAGCATTCACTACCAGCCATGATATAGTTAGTGGTTGGTGGTTTTTATTATGATGCTGACTATGAGTTTATCTTGTGCTAACTACAAGTTATCTCATACCTGGAATTTTCTGATATATTTTCATCTGCAGGTGCCAACAAGTTTATTCACAGTGATACTTTTAGTGTTAAAACTTCAGTTGAAGCTATAAATCAACTCATAAAAATGTTTTATTGCTTAAGTTAACATTTGAAGTCAAATTTTATAACTAACTTCTGGCAGTCAAAAAAAAAACTGTCAGACCATCAGTTGCTGGAAATTCAGTGGTATACCTGTATATCATTTACAAGTTCAAGGAAAACTTCTAAATTGAGATAATGGTTCCTATAAATTTTTCAGCATTCAAACCTTTGTTTTTCTCTTCTTGTTTAATCCAATTAAATATAATTTTTAAACAAAATAGTCAAAAATTGATTTAATATAAGAACTCAAAATGAAGAATAATCACAGTTACATCAGAGACATAATACAATCAGTGCCAGATTTACCTCTAGGCTTAGCAGACTGAAGCCTAGGACTTCAGAATCTAGGGAGCTCCAGCCAAGTTGTATAATATTTTTGACACTGTCATAAGCCTTTCTTACACATGAAGTCATTATGCATTACAGACTCTAAATAACCCTTCAGAAATTTTAAACACCTGTCATCATCCTTGGCTTTAATCAAATTGTTTAATTTAATACTATTCTATTTTCCTCTACTCATGGGAATAGGGGATTTGGAGGGGCCTCATAAGTGAAATAGCCTCAGGTTTCTCTACATCTAAATCCGCCCCTGGCTACAATGTTTCAGCTTAGCCAGAATCAATTGAGTAAAATTTTCTTTGTATTTGTTGAAATGCAAAAGGAATTTTTTTTTTTGTAAACTGATGGAACCTCAACAAGTAATTATTGTATAATGATACAGAGAGGTGCTACAAATCTGAAATGGATAAGGTTGCTCTTGGTCACCAGTGTGTAAGACAGGAGTGAGCCATTGTGATAGGAAAAAATTGAGAACTTTCAAAAAAATGAATTTCACATTTCAAAAGATTCCCTAGAGTTCTTAAAAACAGGGACAACAGAGGAGAACTTTCAATAGGCTGGAAAGCAGGAAGCAGCGAGGCAATAGTTGTATAGTTTAGAGAGAATGGGAGCTAGCTCAGGAGCACATTTCTTTAGGATGATCGCCTCCAATTACTTTATGGGAGTCTAATTTAGAAATTATGTGTGAGACCAACAATGGAGTTATGCACATATCACTTAGTAGAGCCTCAGTTCTAGGGGGAAAGTTGGTTATGGGTACACCGGATGAGTCAAGAGTTGAGTTGGATGCTGTAGATGTTAGGACTTCAAATTGATTGAATAGAGGAGGAATTGAGGATTTGCTGTTGTTCAGCACACTCTTGCAGAACTGCCAATAATCTCTAGAAGCAAACTTGTGAGATACTATACAATGTTTTATTCTATCAGCAAACAGCATCTTTGCTTCATTGAAAACACACTTGCACTTGTTATGAGCAGAAACAAAGAGACATCTGTTACAATCAGACATGTCCCTCTGGTACAGATGGAAGAAGTGATTCTTGTGGGCTATAGCAGCTGAGCAATCAGGAGATAACCAAGGAGAGGAATGTGGTTTAACTAGATATTTTCTTGCTGGAAAGCATTGATGCTGGCTTTCACCCAGGAGAAGACCTCAGATACGCATTTTTTAATGGGATGATTAAAAACTACATTCCAAGGGATGTCACAAAGAAAATCTTGGAATGAGTCCCAATCCACTCGTTGATAACAGAAAGATATTCTGTTGCTAGGGGTTTCTTGGCTGGTAGGGGAGTAGAAGGAGATTTTTACAGACACATAGGCCAAAATCATGTTGCCTGATACATACACGGTTTGGTGTGTTTCCTTTGAGCCAACCCTGACGTGTGTGAACAGTACACCTTTTATACATAACTGGTCATCTGTTATGCCACGTATCCTGTGGCATATTGACATGAAATATTTGTCTGGGCATTTGAGAACCTTTTGTATCTTGGGTCCACATGAACAAGTCTGTGTCCCCAGTGTCAGCAATAGCAATAATTTGGTGGGTGTGAAGGCTATCTGGGCTCGTTAGAGTGTACCTGTATTCAGCCTTGGATTCCAGAAGTAGAAGTTCAAAAGGTTGGTCAGCCTGGAAACCACAGTCAAGTCAACCTCTCACTTCCATAATGATATACTCCCTATTGCATCATTTAATGTGTAAAGGTCGGACAGAGAGCAACGGCTCCAGTGAATCAAGACCCCACATTATGCCAAGCCTTGCAGGGAATATGGAAGGACCTCACATTCCAGTGGGTCAATAGATAGAAAGGGATGCCCAGTGGCCAAATTAAGGAGCTTCAATTACAGATTGCCAGGGCATATGGAAAAGATTTGCCAGAAACTTGAAAAGGCATCCACCAAAAAATCAAAGAAGCATAACAAGACACAATTCATTTGTGTTACCACCAGGGGATACATAGATGATCCCAAAGTGATCTGCCAATTCAGACAATCGAAATAGAGTGGTAGAGCCAACCAAATACCATGCCTCATCTTATCTGGGATGGAAGCAAGTTCTGAAGGGGACCTCTAGAACTGCCACCATCATTAATAGTGGAAGTGACCCTGATAGTATTGATTCGTTTTTATCATTTTAGAAAGGGGTTCTGTTGATAATATAAATACAGTGTCATATTAATCTCTGATTTCTTAAAGAGTTATCTGTACTTTGTTTTTATTTACAAATGTCAAGTTGGAAACTTGACTTAAATCATTGATAACTGCATATTATTCATGTTGTCCTTTTTCTCAGTTCATAATAATATGCAGTTATCAATGATGTAAGCACAGATTCAAACTTGATATTTGTAAATAAAAATAATGTACAGGTAATTCTTTATAAAGACAGGGATCAATTTGACACTGTATTTATATTATGAACAGGGCACCCACTTATAAATTCGAACAAATGTGAGTAGGGGGAGGTCTAACTAATGAATGCTAATGTACAAAAATTGTTCAAAAAGGTTTTTCCTTTTTTATGAATGGAACAGTTAATTTAAGAAGTGCTAAAAATTGATAGTGTAGTTGGTCAGGGAACTTCCCAGATATTCCTATTACTACAGTGTAACCTGGATATAAGAGAGTTGTCAGGACCGGAGAAGAAGTTTCTTATATCCGGGTTTCTCTTATATCCAGCTTTGGTCTATTTTATATACATTAATGCAGGCTCTAATTTGGGACCAGAGAAAATCTCTCTTATATCCGGGTTTCTCTTATATCCGGGTTACACTGTATAACCTTGTGTATGCCTAAAATAAGCTTTTTACATACCAATGCATCCATACATATGCATTAAAATGTATGGCATCAATGTATAAAAAAATATTCATCAAATAATAATTTGGTTATTTATATAGTGCAGTGGTTATTGGCTTGTGAAATGGAATCATGTTCTAGCCAAGGCTATATATTCACTTACATAAAAATACCCTTGGGAAAAGTATGAATCCACCTCTTCTTCCCTAAACTATGAGTTAAATAGTAATTCAGATTTGATTTTCTAGCTTTGGTTGGCAAACATTCTAGGAGGAAAACTCTGAATTAAAAACTGGTTGTAGAACTAGCAACTCCACACTCTAAAAACCTACTTGCTATAGAAACCACAGCAGGAAAACTTAGTATGGGAATCTAGTGGCCCTATACTTCACAGGGCAGTTAACATTGTTAAATAACTATTTAGGAAATATACATACAAGGACTGTTTGAAAATTAACAGGACTGGGTTTGCTGTGTGAGCTATGGATGAAAGAGGGATAAGTGGATTGTTTTATCATATAACATGATATTTTGGTAGTATATATAACTGTAATCTTAGCTTTCTGCAACCATTGCATTTTTGCACCTGCTCACAATGTACTGAGCATCCAGCAGTTCCTGGCTAAGAAGAACATCCCATTCTGGAACAACCTCCTATTCACCTGATCTTGCTCTGTGTGACTTTTTCCTTTTCCTCAAGCTCAAGGAGATCATCAAGGCAACTCATTTTGAAGGCATGGAGGCCATCAAGAGGGCCATAACGACAGAGTTGAGAGACATCAAAGATGAATCCTTCCAGCAATGCATAGAAGCATGGAAGAGGAAGATGGAAAAGTGCATTGGACTCAAGGGGGATTACTCTGAATGGGAACCCATGTAGTTTGTTGTTTGAAATTGAAATAAATTGTTTGTGAAACCAATCCCATTACTTTTTAGACATACCTCATACATTAACATAGTATCCATTAAAAATAACAAGGTTATTTACATACTGATTGGTATTTCTGCTTAATGTAGTATTTGTCTTATCTACTAAGGATCAAAGTGTTGTTTCCCTGGCCCTCTGCCTATGTACAGAGTAGTATCTGCATGCTCTTCTTAGAATCAAAGTGTTGCTTACTAGGATCAATATAGTATCTGTGTTCTCTGTTTAAGAACAAACAGTTGTTTCTCTAGCCCTCTGCCTATGATCAGTGTAGTATCTGTGCTATCTGTTATGGATCAATGTGTTGCTTCTCTAGTCCTCAACTTCAGATCAGTGTAGGATCTTCATGCTCTGCTTAGGATCGAAGTGTTGTTTCCTTGACCCTCTTCTTAGGGTCAATATAGTATCTGTGTGCTCTTATTAGGATCAAATTGTTGCTTTCTTGGCCTTCTGTTGAGGATCAGTGTTATATCTGTTCACTCTACCTAACTCAATATTTATAAGTTAATTTTACTATGCTGTTCAAGCAGCAGAACACTGGTGTAATGGATATGTTACTTACCTCCTTGCTTCTAGGCAGAGCTGGCTCAAGGTTCTGGCAACTCAGGCAGTCACCTGGGGCAACATCAAGGCTGAGGGTGCCGTTATGCCTACATGTCATGTGTTTGGGATCTTCCAAAACTAAAGCTTATAAAAACATACTTGTGATTGTCCATGCCTCAAGACAGATTAAATTTTTTGGTTATTTTGTCAATAGAAAATGATCTTGTAAAGAAGATAGGTGTAGAAAATGTCATAAAAAGATTTGTAGATCTAAAGACTAGAAAAAGTTTTTTTAGGCAGGATAATGAATCTTTTCTTTAGCTTGTATTAAGTTGTATATTGTAATAAACTTGCTATTCTAGATTTTTGGTTTTTCTCCTTGTGAAAAATTTAAAATATTATACTTGTAAGGGTGCTGAAATTCAGCTTGTCCAGGTGCCAGCAACCATAAGGCCGTCACAGCTTCTAAGTTGGATGGATGATTAAATCAAGGCAAGATTCAATTGTTAATTTTTATATCTGTTTGATTTTAGGATATAAAACCAAAGAAACATACAAAAAATGTGACATTGTTCATAATTATATATGATCATGTACATATGTAGTGTACTTATTCTCCTGACCACACACATACACATTACATAGTGTACAAAAAGGATTTATTAAGAGAGGGAAGAAGAAAACTGTATAAAAGAAAGACAGGCCTCAAGGTGGTGGGGGTAAGGTCAAATAAGTTAAACATGGGTCAGACCAAGGTTTTTTTCAAATCATTTATCAACTATTTCACCAAGATATGAGTTCTCTAAAAATTTCTCACTTTAGTACTGAGATAATATATTATTACCAAAAAATATGTGATTTACCTTAAAAGTGTTTTTGTTTTATATAACAAGAATATGAAAGAATGACATGTTTTAAAAAAATTAAGGTATGCATTCATACTGTCATTAAAGTAAAAGTTTTCAGAGTGACTATAATGACAATCACTACCATAGCATAAATAATAAAATTCTGAAGATAGACTTGTAATAAAGACAAGTTTCTGAAAGGCTATTGTGTTTGGAGAAGCTTTCATTTTCTATCTTGTGACCATCAGATTATTTATCTTCAATTATGCATGAGCTTTTCTCATTGGTCACATCATGGAGAGAGAAAAAAAAACACAATCTTTTCAGCAACAATAAAGTTTGATATCTCAAAGCATACTTTAGAGTAAGCACTAAACAATAAACACTTTTGAAAAAAAACAATATTTTGTTTCTTTGCTCTTCATTGTTTTTATAATGTATTTCCAGAAAAAGATATAAAGAAAATTTCTTCTAAATAATATTACTAAAGTTAATAATGATAATAATCTTATAAGAAATAATTTGCTAATAATATTAAAACAATTATAAATTATATATTAACACATTCCTGCCTATCATATCAGTGCTTAAGTGCAAGGGTTTCATACACTACTCCCCCATCTATGACAAAGGTCCCCTCCACTCTACTACATCTCAATTTTCATAAGGTGGTATTTATATAAAATATAAATTTTATTGTGACCTAATTATGTAAAATAATGGATCACATGCATTATAAGTAAATAATTCAACTAGAAAAATTGAAAATAAATACAATGTATCTAAATACAAATTAGAGACATGTCCTAATAGATTATTTCATTAAATAAATCAGCAATATTTTGCAACAATTTTTAACATCAACTGGAGATTTTTCTTGTTAAAAAGTTGAATAATTTAAGATATTCAACATTATGGATAAAAAATAGTGAATTTTATATAGTGTTTTTTTTTTTTTAGACTTAACATGAGAAAAACTAATTTAAGGATTTGAACAAAAAAAAAAGAACCCAGAATGACATCAAAATCTGTAAAAATTTTTCATCTTTTAATAGTTGTGTTTAGTGTAACTTGTAACATATATAAATATAGGTAGAAAAAAGCAAATGTTGATAATATAACAAGGGTCACAAAGCACTGCCCAGGGCCCTCAACCAGGCTAGAACCCTCACCCAGAAAGGAGGGTGTTTTAGAAGTAGTATGCACCAGCCCTATTTAAGATTTATTACCTTTGATAATTTGAACTTGGTTTGCCAACTCTAATTTCGGCACCAGTTTCCGTTACTCTACCTGAATATGCTAATGATACGATACTACTTGTGGGCTATGTGGGTGTTGGATATCATATAATATATAGAAATGCCAGGTTGTGCGCTCTCTCTCAGAAAGTAACAAATGCCCACTCAGCATAGTTGTAGTATAAACTACACATGGGCTATGTAGGTGTTGAACAAACACAAATGTGCCTGAGTAGGTGTCTGCAACAGAGATTGGCTAGGCACCTTAGCAGACTGACGTGCTTGGAAAACAAGAGTAGCTGGCAATTATGTATGTATGTATCTGTGCTGTAGTGTGCAGAATTGGGGGCAGAGGGTGCGACCGTCCTGGACATCCATATCAAAAGGGCATCCAATCAAATAGTGAAATAAAAATTTAGTTTATATTTAATTTAAATAAAGTGTTTATTTCATGTTTCATCTGATTTTACATATTTAAAATTACTTCCTTTTCTCAGTAATAGGCCTTATAGGCCCCACCCCACTAATTTGAATCTTATGGGCATACAATCAAGGAGTTGGTCCCAGACATCATTAAACCTCAGCACATTACTGTATCTGTGCAAGAGAATGTAAAACCCTGATGGTACTAAAGTGCCATTTTCAGGCTGCCCATATTTGAGGATAGATCAAGCGTTGAATTACAACCATTATATCTTTCTTTTTCTATATATGTATAGGGTGATGTAAAAGTTTCTTCAGTTTATTATGTAAATATCAATGAATTTTTTATATTAACTTTATTTAAAATCATATTTACCATATTTGGGTTACACTATCTTTCAGTCAACTTAGTAATTCCATCTGACCAAAAGTTGATACAAGCCATACTAGCCAAGAAGTACTGCCATTGGTTAAGATTTTGAAATTTATTTCACTTAGAGAATTCTGGAAAGCCCATGGTAAATGGTAAACTAAAAAAGCAACACTTACTGAATAGGTCAAATGAGCCAAAAGTTCACAACCAAGCCATGATTTTTACCTGGTCACCAAAGAAATGTGCTTTTATCTTAATAAATTTCAAATACTTTTAGCAATTGCTGCCTTCAGTTGATCTAATTGAGAGAAGACATTTTTCAAGGTGGATGGCTGTCCATAAGGAGTTCACAGTAAAGAACTACCTTCCAATTCCTTATATACTTGTAGTAGTAGGCTAAGTTTAATAAATTAAAAATATTTCTTAAATCCTTTGAAAAGTATCAACAACTTATCATCTCTTTAACATCTCATCAACAGTAACACCATTTTTCTTAAGGACAGGTTAATCAGTTTTCTGAAAACAGATACTTGGCTAAGTAAAACAAGATCAAAGAACCTGTACCAAAGTGAAGAACAATCCTACCCACACTCAATGCACACTCTGACCACTTACCAACAATATAAATTCAGAAAAAGAAGTTTTCAGTTTTTTTTAATCAAACTTGTTTGGATGAATACTTGGCTTCCTAAATATACTATATATATATATATATATATATATATATATATATATATATATATATATATATATATATGAGGTGATTTTGGATTTTATTGTGTATTAATTTCTGTTCTGAAATAATAAATATATTGAGCTCTTTTTGTGGATCAGTTTTAATATTCTATATTACTAGGATACACTTGGATTATATACCAATGGATTTATTACCTTTACTATATATATATATATATATATATATATATATATATATATATATATATATATATATAACAATACAACTCCTCTAAACCAAACATTTGAGATGTTTGGTATTGAGGGTACTGTTCGGATTTGAGGAAGAAAAGACTACTGTGGCAAGCTTAAAATTTTTATTAAGTTTTAGAATTTAGGATACAAAAGGTAGTTTTTAACATTGATTCTTTTTTATTTAAAGTGTAGATTGAATACATGAATGTACAAAAATAATTGACAACCAATAGTAATGAAAAAATTTGTGCTAAAGAAATATTGTAATAATTTGTGAAAAACTAAGACGTTATGAAATGTTTAAAAATTTATGAAAGTTATAAATTTATCGTTCAACTATTGTCAGATCTTCCTGAATTTCACGATGTTCTTCATTTGCATTCATGACAGTTGTTTCTATAGTGCTTTTGATGCAAGTATGGCATTCTTTCACTTTACGATTGTGTAGTTTCTTTTTGATAATTTCATTTTGTAATGTGCATGTCTGGATATTCCAGTGATTATTGAAACAAGGGATTTGCTCAATGAATTTGAGTAGTGTTTCAATAGACTTCTCTGCTTTTTCCCATGATACTGTTTCATCATCACTTTAATCGTCTAATATATACTCACTACTACTGCAATTATTACTATTAACACCATCTTGAATACTGCTTTCATTATGAATACCATCATCTATTCCTGCTTCTCGACCAACCTATGCTACAACATCATCTGCATCAAGGGATTGAAGATGTTTTGCGTTCAGTAGGAAGCTGGCAAGTTTCAATAATTTTCTGCACCTCTGGTTCTTTTTCTAATCAATTTGTATCACTTTTATTAACATTAATTTCTGTAACATTAGCTCTACCTTGGTAAAAGTTTCCCCATGCTCTTCTTAAAGCATCAGCTTTCACTTCATTCTATGATTGTGTGAGTAAAAAAGTGGCATCTTTGATGGTAAAACTTTTCTGAAAATTTTGTAGGCTAACATTGCAGTTCATCAGTTTTATCATGAAAGGATTTTTGTAGAAACATTTCATATTCCAAATGACACCTTGATCCATTGGTTGGATCAACAATGTAATGTTTTGCGGTAAATAGCATGCAAAATCATTTCCACATCTCATAAGCATCTTGAATTTGGTTTACCTAATTCAAGAAAACAGGTTTTTGCAGATGGGACAAACTCCTGAAAGAACCACTCATTAAATAGATACTGATTCATTCATGCATTTTTTGAGGATTTGTACGTGTACGTGCACAATTCCTTTCAAAGAACAGAGAGACTTAGATTTTCCAATAACTAAAAGTTTATGTTTGTGACTACCTAATGCATTAGTATACACCAGCACTGTCAATTTTTATTTATTTACTTTATAAACTGTTGTTTTTCATTTGTCTGCACCAGCTAAAGTTTTTGTGGGCAAACATTTCCAATAGATACCACTTTCATCATCATTGTAGATTTCATCTGGGGTTAAATCATAGTCCTTCATAATTTTGAAGAAGTTTTCACTATATGTGGAAGCTGTCTGTGTATTGGCCAAGCGCTGTTCAATTGAAATTTTTAATTGCCATATTCCATGTTGAGTCTTGAAACTTCTAGGCCAACCTTTACTAAATTTTATGTTTGTTTTCATGTTCTTTTTGGCATAAAGAGCCTTCACTATGGCAATTAGCATCGAACTTGATATTGCCAAATCTTTTAATCATTTTGAGGAAAACCACTCATATAGAGTTTGGTCAAATTGATGTTCTTTTAGTCCATGAAAAGTTTTTCATAAAGCATTTCTCCTTTTATTTTTACAGGACAAAGCTGCTTGCAAAATTTTCTCTCTCTGGTTTTTATATAGAAAAATGTGCTTCTTCCAATATCATATTCTTTCATTAGAACTGAGTTACTTATTCTATATTTTCAAGAATTTCACACTTTTGCACAAAAGTCAAGGTAATTCTCCTACTTTTTGAACTTCGTTTCATTATTATGGGCAAGAAATATCTTATTCAAAAACAATTACAGTCTGTAAAGGAAGTCAAAAATAAGGATATACAGTATAACTTCTCTAAACCAAACATCTGAGATGCTTGGTATTGAGAGTACTGTTATGATTTGAGGAAGAAAAGGCTTCATATTTATGTCAATACAAAAGTTTGGATTAGAAGGTGAGTCCAAATTTGAGGAAGTCTAATCCAAGGAAGTCTAGAATATGCAATGTTCGGATTTGGGGAGTTCTACTGAATATGAATTGGGATCAAATACAGATTAAATATGGATTGGAATCTGACAGAATGATAGGATAAATAACAAATAGGAAACGTTTTACAATCCAATATGTTTCACTTTTATTAAAACTTCATCAGAAAAAGAGATATGGAGAAAAAAAGAAATTTGGGTATTTTTTGCTGTTTGATTTTCATTGGTTAAGCAGACTGAACATGCATTTGACATTTTAAGCATCATTTGTATATTAGTTATTTTCAGAATGCCATAAATCATACTAACACTGCTTAACAAGTCAAATGCACATGAAACCTGTTTAACCAATGAAAATCAAACAACACAAAAATAAAAATAGCAGAATTTCTTCTATTCTCCATATCTCATTCTTTGATAAAAGTAAAACTAAATGTTTCCTATTTGTTCTTAATCCTATCATATCATATATATATATATATATATATATATATATATATATATATATGTAGATTTAATAGGTTGTTTAATAAAATTTGAAGAATAAAAAGCCAACAAAATTATGCCAATATTGTCAATAAAAATGATATTTATTATATATTAACCTTTTGAGTGAATTGAAGTTCAGAGATAGATTTTAATGTCAGAATTTTCAAACACACCTGTGTTCTTTTTCAATGATACTAGGAATAAATAAAGAAGTGGAACTTACTCTTCTAAGGAATATTGTTGGTAAGAGGGCTTCTTGTGGAAATTATACTCTTTGAGTAAACCCAAATCCCTGCATAATCCCTCAATGTTTGAATTTATTTTGAAAATAACTTTCAACTCTGAGCTGCATCTTTCTTTTCAACTGTTGAATAAAGATGCTAAAAGCATGTATCTGATATCATCAACACTAAGAAAAAGTTGGTTGAAGCATTGCAGCGATAGAGAAATTGTTGCTGTTATCCCTGATGGTTATTGAACCAAAGACGGAATTCCGTTCCAGTTTCTCCAACATAATTTCCTTTTTTGCATTTGTGGCAGAAAAGACAAATATATAAGATTTGAACTGTCATAATTTACAGCCAGTGGTTTGAATACTATGTGAGTGCCAGGTGGTGTGAAATTGCTATCAGTGATGATATGTCTACAGACTTGGCATCGGGGGGGGTTTATTGCAGGTGATATTCCCTTGATGAGGTGGTGAATCATGCATACCAGATGATGTTAAGAGCGTGTGTTAATTGGAGAGAGGCTGATGCCTTGTGTGAAATGGGTTCTCACTGAATATATTTCTAATTGTTTGGTCAAGTCTTAAATACTTGAAATCTTTTATTAAGATATGGAAAAGTTTGTGAATTGAAAAAAAAAACCATGGGAATTCTGGAATTATTCATTTTTGTTTGATAGGTTAGAAGAGTATTTCTATTTTGTTTGGAATCCCTAGTAATTAATTTTCTGATAGTTTTAATTAGGTAATTCTTATTATGAAAGTAGCTGAATAGCTGTTATATAGTTACATACAGACATACAGATAATAAAAAAATAACAATTATTGATATACATCGAATAAAATTATGTAATTTAATATATGTCAAAATTCATCATGATCAGATACAATATTTTTATGATATCTGATTGTGATGAACAACAACATTGTGAAACTAGTTGGTCACAGTTATGAACATTTTATTTACTTATAGATGCCACCGTGATGTTAAGTATGATCATTGCAAAGTATCAGTTGTACCTTGAATGGATATGACTCTTTAAACTTCTAAAACTTCACTATATATATATATATATATATATATATATATATATATATATATATATATATATATATATATATATATATAAACATACACACAACTCATACACCTAGTTAAAAGCAAAATAAAATCATCCTTGATAATGGCTAAAAAGTATAGCCTAAAGCACTCAAAATTACAGAACATTTGGACAGTTTCTCTACACACTCAGTGTCCAGAAAAGAAAACATTTATTTGAACACAAGAAAAATTAAATAAAAAAGTTTAGGCTTAATTACAGTATTTTGTCTGTTGTCTTTAATAAAACATTTAAAAATGAAAGATTGCTGCCTAAATACACAATATATATATATATATATATATATATATGTGTGTGTGTGAAATTGTCACTTTAAAAACTAAACACCCCAAAATAAATTGATTTACTTTTAAACAAGACAATAAATTTCAATTTCATCATTTGATTTATTTTATTTTTAACAATATTGAAATAATCCCAGAGAAGAAAAAAAATCTTGGTGTACAAGTAACTGTGGCATTAAGTACAAATTCATACCAGGAGGGTTTGTTTGGTTCATTTTTTTTTTTTTATTCAAATGCCCTTGTGAAGATTCAAGAACTTTTTGAATCACCCGTCTCCCTTTCTCTCACACACACTTACACCCCCGTGCATTGGTACGAACGCATATTCACATACGAATCAGTACATGCCAAATTTTTAGCAAATCACTTGTATTAGCTTTAAAAGGTCACATGCTTGTCGAGCTTTCTGCTTTTATTTCATAGTGTGGGCAGTGTGAAGATATCAATAGATAGAAGATTGTTGAAGATATCCTTTTTTTTTCTTTTTTTTTTTTTACTACTGCTACTACTAGTCATTAGTGGTTAGTGCTAGCCAGTGGGGAAAAAAGTGGTAGGTGAAGGGGTAGTTTTATTTTATTGTTCAACTCTATTATTAGCATGTCGTTTTTTCTTTGTAACTTGACCCCAGGCAAAGCAATCCATCCAGCAAGAGAAAGTGGATTTTTTTTTCTAGTTTGAATGTTTTTTGTTTTTTTTTTTAATAGTAAGTAAAATAAAATGTTTTTTTTTTTAATAAACAGTAAGTAAAATACTTACCTAAATAATTTTAGTTTATTTTAAGATTTAATTTACGATTTAGGTTTTTCGTTAAAGAAAGAAGTGATAAAAAAATTATAAAAAATACTTCTTGCTTGATGTAGGATGCTCGGAGGAATCCATACAGTGGACAAAATGATGGCCTCTCTTTTTATTCCCCCCAAAAAGTAAACAAAACCCCAGTCTCATAAATAAAATTAAAAAGTCTTTTTTTTTTAAAGTTGTGTTTATTTACATTCATAATTTCGAAAAGATTTATTTCCTTAAAAAGTAAAAAAAAAAACAAACTAAAAAAGGTGTGTACAGTGTAGTGTACAGTGTACTGTCTGTACAGTACTGTGTACAAAAGAAAAATCGCTTTTCATGTGTGTATTTATCACTATTCATTCATTCATTCTTTCTTTAGTTTTACCCCCCCCCCCCAAAAAAAAATCTGGAAACTTTTGCATACACTGAGTGACTTAGAGTTATTGGTGAGTTTTACGAGGTGTATGTCTGGGTGGTGAAAATTACAGTAAAAATAATAAAATAACAAAACTAACTTAGCAAGTAAAATTATTTTTCGACATGTTTTTTTTTTTAAAAGATCCTTTTCTTATGAGAGCAGGATTTTGTCCACTTCTGGGATAAGACTGAATAAAAGAAGTTGAAATTTATTTTGTCTGCTGGGGTTGTCCTGCTAACTTCCTGATTGAGGGAAGTTGCTTATTCGAAGAAATACGTTTACTGTAAAAAAAATGTATTGTAAATGAAAAATGTTTTGTTAACACATTATTGGTGGAACGACCAACTTCGACGATGATCTTTTTAACGAAATCAAAATTTTAAAGGAAGGAATTCAGTAGGTTGAAAAGCTACAAAAAAGCTATTATTTAGTAAGCGCAGCTTACATGTGGTGCAGGGCCGAAAGTATGCAGCACCCAGTCAGGATCGAACTCAATACTCGTAATTGATCTAGCAAGAAAAACCTTGCTAACCATTTACACACCACGTCGAAGTGCTAGGGAAGACTAAAAAATAAGTCAACCGAATGAAAGAATTTGCAAAGAATGCTACCACAGACAGATTATTACTATAAAAAATAAAGTATACAAAAATGCGAAAAAGAAATAAAAAGCGACCAGAATGGAATGGAAGAGAAAGAAAAGAAACAAAGAGAAAAAAAAATGGAAAAATTAGAAGAAAAGAGAAAGACGCTTATCATTCTTGTATTTACATTAGCGACATCAGATTCAGTGTACAACATTATGCAACGATATACCTGCCTCAGCAATATTTTAAGCCAAAAAGAGTTAACTCCCTTTAACAATGTTTGGGGAAAATGTTGATTTTTCGTTTCCCAAATATCAATCATTCATCATGGGTCGAATATGTAAATTTGAATTACTGGGAAAGAAAAATAAATAACGATTACTTTTATCATTATTTAAGAAAGGTTTTTAATTAAAAGAATATCAGAATTTAAAAAATCTTTCTTTCTCTCTGTCTCTCTCTGTCTCTCTCTCTCTGTCTCTCTCTGTCTCTCTCTCTCTGTCTTTCTCTGTCTTTCTCTGTCTCTCTCGCTCTCTCTCTCTCTCTCTCTCTCTCTCTCTCTATATATATATATATATATATATATATATGATATCTTACATTAATAGCACAACTCCAAGTTTCAAGTTTAAATAAAAATAAATATAATAATTCCAGCATTTAAATATATTACAAGATATGTATATTTCTTAATGTATATATTAAATAGCTCTGTTACATTGAGCACTGTTTTTTCTTACACTACAGAGTATTTATATGTATCTGTATACAATCATTCACTTATATACTTGCCTATATTTAACCATTCGGCTATATATATATATATATATATATATATATAAGTGCGCAGGTATGCAGAAATTATAATAATATATATATATATATATATATATATATATATATATATGTGTGTTTTGAACAATAGAAAATATTGAAAAATTAAAATTTTCAGACACATTGGGTTGTATATTAATATTTTTTCGTTTCATTACTTCAATTAGGTTCCTCAACTAGTTTTGGCCAGTATGGCCATCATCTGGAGAAAAAAAATTCCTGCTTGTTAGTAGCTAGAATCTCTCTCTCTCTCTCTATATATATATATATAGATAGATAGATAGATAGATAGATAGATAGATAGATAGATAGATATAGATATATGTTAGTAGCAGGTATATATCTATTTATCTATCTATCTATATGCATTACAATGAACGAACATTATCTATGAGTTCAAATGCCCCTAAAGGAACTGTGTTCCTGATCAAACTGAATTCATAAATAATTACATCGGTCACACAACTACATGCTTATCCAGATGCCTTATGTTACACCTATCTGACCATAGCTCTATTAGAACCCATTTAAACACACACACAAACATACCAGACTCAGTTTGAAGAATACTAGTAGAAAACACAAACATAATAACCTCATCCATATGTAAAAAAAGTTTGAAAATAATGGAAGCCATAATATTAAAAAAGAAAAAGCCAACACTTAACAATATTAACTACGAACAAGGCTAACCATGTTCGGAAAATAAAACATATCTATAACACTAAAAATATACACATAATGCACACATTCAAACTGAAAAAATAAAATCATCCTTGATAATGGCTAAAATTATAGCCGAAAGCCCTTGGAATTATAGAATATTTGGACAATTTCTACACACTCTGTGTCCAAAGAAGAAAGCACATGTTCGAATATGAGAAAAATTAAATGAAAAACTTAATCGTAATACTTTGTCTGTTGTTTTTAATGAAACATGCATATATATATATATATATATATATATATATATATATATATATATATATATATATATATATATTTTACTTCCAAAGGTTGAAATGAAAAATGAAAAAGCACCTTAAAGTGGTCTGTTTTTTATTCAAACATAATTGCTCTGAATTTACATTGAGCTCTCCAGATATCATCCTCCTTGGGTTTACTCATACGGATTACCTAGTTTTGCATAAAATATATATATATATATATATATAGTATTAATTTGAAATACTGTTTTTGAAGCCAAAATTGCTGGCTTTTCAGTGGTTTTCTGATAAGGAGGCATTTAAGGTAAGCAGATTTTGTTGTAGAGTGCTCAATATCAATGATAGAGATAGAGCATTAATAGAATTTTTTTCACTTAACTCATGTTTACTTCAGAGTTTTGTGGCTATATAGGTATAACCACTCAACTCACCACCCCACATAAGCACAAACAGAAGTTCCATGTAACAAAAACAAAATTTAGTAGAATATATAAATCCTGACTAATTACTACACTGCTCCTGATGTCTATATGGCTTGTCAAATAAATGAAAAATAAATTAAATGAACTTGAAGACTTTCTAACATCACACAATAAAACAAAATTGTTTCAAATCAATTTTAAAATATAAGAAAATATTGAAAATTTTATTTAAATCATTTCTGAATTATTTGCCTTTTAAACTAAAGTAAAGCAGTTTGTGTTTTCATACTTTTACTTCAGTAGAAAACAAAAAGGAAGGAATTTCAAAGCACAACTATTTTCCTTGGGCTAACTTCAGGCCCATTTTAAAAATTTCACAGGTCCACTTGTGGGTCTATGAGTTCATGTTCAGAATCACTTGATTAAAGTACTGAGTATGAGTGAATGAAAAACGTTCTCATTTTTAAAATATTAAATTTTTATCTTATATATTGCTTATATATTTGAAAATTTCTTATTTTGGTGAAAATTATATATATATATATATATATATATATATATATATATATATATATATATATAATTTATATCTCATGATATATACAGGACTAATTATTACTCATCAAATCTTGCACAAATGAAATGTCATATTATTTTCAGAGTTAACACTATGCAAACTAGGGAATCAATGAGGGTGGTAAGATTAGACAGGGAACTAAAATCCTTATAAAAGGAGCTGCTTAAAGTATATCAATCAACATATTACATTCATCTGAGTAATCTAATATAATTATGTGTAATTACCTTATCAAAACTTACTGTGTGGCAAGTAATGGCCATATATTATAAGTCTGGCCCAAGGCACTGAATAACCTGGATTTGGCCTTGATTATTATACATGCTAAATTTTTCAGCTCCCTCTTTTTTTTTCTATGTCAAGTTTTATTATGCAAGTCAATGTTTTCACTGTAAAATTGGTATTAACCAACTTATGTTGTTAAAATTTTCAAAATATATTTACATTAAATATTAATATTAATTTCTACTGGACATAAAATGGGTGGGGGTCAATTTTGTATTGTTATTAAGTAACAAAATGATCCCCCAGCCCCAAATAATTGTATTATATCAAATTTTATGCAATTTAGTATTTTCACAATAACATTGGTATTAACCAACCAATTCTGATAAAATTTTCAAAATATATTTATACAGGTAATATATATTTATACAGGTAATATATATTTATACAGGTAATATATCAGGTGTTTCAGTTATAATATCTATCTTTATTAAAAATATTTATAACTATTAGTTTGAGCAGGTGTCAAATTTTATATTTAAAAAAAAATAAGTGTTACATAAATTTATACATACATACATACATACATACATACATACATACATACATATATATATATCTATATTTCTAAAGAAGTCATGAATTTTTTTATTTATTAATCTGACATATTTTATTATTTAAACATTAGAGGATACCCATATTTGAGTAGCTGCTCCGTTTATTTATTAAACAGTATATTTACTTATTTTCATTTACTGGCCTGAATATTCAAGAAATCTTATTAAAGAAAATATGTTCTTTCCGGCATGATTTGAACCTGTGTCCCCCTTGGCAGGTGAACATATGTCAGATCTAATGAATGATGGTTCCTCCTGTCAAGCCTTTTGATAACAGAAAGTAAAAGCAGCAAGAATTCTGCTCTCATTACAGTTGTCTAATGTTCACTGTAGAGTGAGGATAGTGTATGTGTGTAAAATATAAAAAGTAAATATACTTTTTATTTTTGCCTGATGTTCTTATTTCTTATATATTAAAAAAAAGATCAAACCAAATTTAGTAAATTTAAAAAAAAAAAGTTTTTCCCTGTTCTTAAATTTTTACAAATTATTTAAAGATATTTATCTAATAGAGATAAATTAACAATTTATTTTCTAATGGTCAATTGTCTGTCTACCTTGAGTAATTACTCACAGCACGTATCTGATATACATTTGTTATAATATATAAGAGATATTTTTTCTTCTTTTTACAATACTATTCACACTTTACAATGACCAGGAGCCACTTGAGGTAGAGGGTTACAGAGTCATAGGCACAGTTTATGGGGATGTGTGAGGAAGATAAAGGTTTATAAGAATTAAATCCTATATATATTTTTCAACAATAATTACTCGGGTAAATACTGCCAAAATACTTGTGGACATAGTTATAGACCGACCATGTGGTATTTTTGGACCATTTAGAAAATAACAATAATAACTCCTTTCACCATTCCCGCAAATTCAAGGAAAAGATTTTTTGCGAGCCAGTGTGAAATTACTTTCTAACTAATGAAAAGTCTTGTATTCAAAAAGTTCACACCTTTATGTGAAATTAGATTCTGGATCTCTTTTATGGTATAAAAATAGATGCATACTGCTTCTCGGGGTTCAAAACAATTTCAGAGGGCTGTTTGATCTCCACACATGTCCCACACGCATGCACACAATGGAAGAGATGAGCCAACAGCCACCAACTAAGGCCTTGAACACACTGAAGCACACATTAGGCTGACCATCATAAAATAAGTCTGTTCACACATTTCACACTGGATTTGAACAAACAAACTTGACTGCAAGGAAATTTGAACATTTTATTGTTATTGTATATTTCTGAAAAGAATATATAAATGTTATTTCAACTAATGTTCTGCTTCTGTTTTTCCTTCAGCAAATAATCTTTTTTATGTTTCATTTAAAAGATGTGTTGTTGTTTTTGTTAAATGTTTGGAATATCAACACTCAGATAAAAATAAGAACTCAGGTAGACGAACCCCAACAAGTTAACCCTCGACTTGAACAGATTAAGATTATAGTGATCAGGGAAGCATTCTCTTTGGAGTTGGTTCCACAATGCAGTGGTTTGTGGGAAGGAACTGCTTCAGTGGAACTTACACCTCACCAATGGAATACAAAGGGAATGAGAATGGTTTACTACAAAGTGTGTAACATGGTAGGTTTTGGCTGTAAATGTTTGAACTGGTTTAACTAAGGAATGTAGTTCATTTGAACACTTTACATGGAAATAGCGATAGAGCAGCGAGAGGCTTGTGGTGTTTTGTCTGCAAGAAAGGAGTTGTAGGATGGAAAGTATCTTATCACACACAAGGACACTTTTGGACTCTCAAGACTAGAAAATGAACCCGGGGCATCTCTTGCCCATATATGGCAGAGTTCCCTATTTTTGGCCTGCCCTGTCTCCTGTAAAGGTAGAGGGCAGCAGGAGAATTCAGGTATTTATTGGAGCAGTACAGGGAACCAACCATTTTTCCAGCATCTTTAGTGATTGATTGTATTGTGACACCATTTAGGGTTGCTAGAAAGAAAGAAAAAAAAAAGAAAAGGCAAGAATTAAATTTAGGTGATAAGAAGCCATCACAAAAAGGATACTAAGCGATGTTATCTTCTTTTTAACAAAGAAAAAGTGCTAAAGGTTTTTATTCTCATTAGCGAGGAGAGTAGGGTCGTGGATGTGTCGGATTTAATTTAATTTATGATGGCACACCGAATGGTGAAAATTTCAAATGACCTACAGGGCAGAATTCTAAGGAGATAAAAATTAATTGGGTCACAGAAAAAATCAGATCAACCGCAGAATTACAAAAACAAAAGACTGAGCCATTGGCTATCTACGAAGATCTTTGAAAAAGTCATCTGTTTTGTGCCAGGGTTTGACTATGATAAGAAAATTATTTTTAATTAATGCCAGAATGCGATCTCATCACATGACCACCCACTTGATGCTGGCGAAAATCTGATTGACGAATTTCAGGTGACATTTAGGATAAGAACTGCAATTAAGGGACCACACTATGAAAGAAAAGAAAAAGAAAAAAAGAAAAAGAAAAAGGAAAAAAAGATAAATTTTTTTTCTTTGAGCAAGATTTTTTAAACCGAGGCTAGTCTGGTCACGCCCATTGGCTGAATGGTAGCATAAGCGTTAGGTGGAGGTAATCATGTGAAGAAGGAGGGGAGGCTTGTTGCGCCCCTCTGAAGGGATAGGTGTGAGATGTCACTGTGAGAGAGAGGGGAAACCCATTGACACCCTCTGAGGGCATGGTGAGATACCAATATGAGAAGAGAAGAAGGTGGGAAGACGGAAGACTTCCAAAAATGAAAAATAATAAAATTTTCCTAACCAAAAACAAAGAAGTGGATTGTGGGTTTGGAATTATCAAGGAACCTCAAACCCTGACAAGCCCACCCCTGTTTTGGTCGGCATCCATATAAGCAGAGTCGCAGCGAGTGAAAAGCAGTTCCAGTTGGAGTTGGCAATTGGAAGAGACAGTTACAGAGTTAATAGCCTCGCAGATAGCTGACTTGAAAGATTCCAGGCATCACGACTGTAGAATAACAATACAATAAACAGCACTTACCGGCGCAAGGGTCCCAGCTAGCGTCCAGCTGGCAGACAAAAATAAAGCAGGTTGTAATTTAATACAAACCCTGCAAACTAACTGATGAATCAAGCTGGTATTTATATAGAAATACCTCCACTCAGGTGCCAGCAGCCAATCACAGCCCAAGCAATATACTATCCCACTTTAGCACAATGAGATGCTCCATGGCACCATAAATAGCTCTTTCTCAAGGTTGAATTATTATTCACTTAGCTTGCTCCACAACTGAGTGTTTATCTCGACCACGTGATTTTTCTACAACGACCTCAACTTCTAACCAAGAACAATTTATTTTTGAAGAACGACTTAGACTCATACCACCAAAACAAGTTTTACGAATATCGCCTGAAGATACACCAAGAACCAGTTTCTTAAAGAACAAACAACTTAAGATGTTAAGACTTGCCTAACAAAAACAAAGTGTCACGAATCCATATAGCGGGTTGGGAAGAAGATGCAGTTCTGTATTCAGCAACCATATATAAAATATTGTTATCCTTTTTTTAATACATTTGAACTTTTCGAGTCATTATTTTATTTTCTTTTACATATACTTGTGCGATATCACCCTTGTTTGAACTGGCTTGCATTACGGCCAGGTGACTGATTGATTTCGTCTGCCTAAGATCAATTCACAATGTGGGTAGCTTAGACTGGAAATCAAAGCAGTTACTTCGGTAACCAGACGTTGGCGGCAAGCTGGGAACGACAAGGCTGATACCGAATCTAACCAGATTCCCATCCGAATCACCAAAAGGTTAGAATGTCACATTTGGTGCTGCAATCAATACCAAGCCAGTTGGTCGTCACAGGACAGGATAGCACGACGGACGCAGCTAGGCAGACGTCACATTTGGCACAGCGACCCAGGGGGGATGCCACAGTATGCATGAGTTACGCTTGAGATTTGGGTTGAGTTTGTCCCAATAAATAGGTGCTCAAGGCATAGAGCCTTCCTGAGAGAACACCTATTCATCATGATAGGTGATAATTCAGAGTCTGCTCGAGAATAATGGCATGCCACTAATTTGCTTTTCAAGGCATTGAATGCAACCAGCCAGTTTTATCTCCACTGAGCTGTTAGAACTAGGTCATAGGAGAGATCAGCTGCCAAGCTCTGGTCATCTAGAATTTTGGAAGTGTACTCATATACCATTGTATCATCAGCATAGATATTCATAAAAGATCTATGTATACTCTTAAGCGGATCATTTATGTAAAGTAAAAAGAGAGTTGGACTGAGAAGCAAATCTTGGGGGACATTTGCATTGATCACTTGGACCTCAGAGGGCTGGCCAGTAACATTAAATATGGTTACAACACCCAGCCACTGATATACTTGTTAGATATATAATTGTAGTCATAAATGGTCTAACTGAAGCTGAGGCAACCATTATTTGCCAAAGTAACTATTAGTGTCAAGAAAATCTAATTGTGGGATTATCACACCTTGACATCTCTTAACACCCACTAGATGGCATTATATAAAGTGTTATAAAAAGAAAGAACACAAACCCTCTCCCTCTTATAAAAATAACTTTTAATAAAAATGATAATATCAAAATTGTATGAGAAAGGAAAATAATTAAAATAGTGGAATTATGTAAAAATTAATATAGAAACTATTTTAATAAAAAAGTTAATAATGAATTATATTAAAAACTGATTTAAAAGAAAATTAGAATGTTACTATCTTTTAAAAAATACCACCAAAATGAAGTCAAATGGTTTATATAAAAAAAAAAAAACATGAATGAAAATTGGTATGTAAAAATTTAAAAAAAAAAGAAGCTCCAAATTGATATTATAAAAAAAAAGATTAAACTTTCCATAGCAAAAATTGTACAGGATGGACCCAGCTTTGAAGTTTTAAAAACTAGCCAAATTTGAATTCAAAACAGGCTCAGTTTCATTGAATAGTGACTTTTGATTTTTTAACCAATAGGGATAAAAAGTATTGGTTCCCAAGGGAATTGGTCTATGAGTTGGTTTTGATTCATATGTTTGCTATATAAAAAGAAAAATGTTGACTTCAAAGGCAGAATTGGGTAGACCTTACTTGGGTGAAAGGCTGCTGTTGCTGAGTAGGGGATTAAGCCACTTGGGGTGAAAAGCTGTCAATGGGCAGAAAGGTTTAACTGTCTTGGCATGTAAAGTCTGCTGCTGCTGAGAAAATAAATAGACCATGCAGTGAACTGGGATAATAAAAGACTACTTCTGTTACTGATGAAGAAAGTGGAAGAAGAGTCTTCTAAATTCTCAGAATATGAATAACATTCATAGACTTGTGACATTCATCAAAATGACCCAGAAAAGCAGCTTTGTTGAGGTAGGTCAACTTTTTCTCATTCCACTTTGAACTTCAACTTTTACTTTTGAGTATCAACTTTCAACCTTTGAACCTGAGACATTTTGAATTATGAACTTTTAAAAGTAAGTAAATTTATTTTGTTGCTAAAAATCAATTTATATGTACAGTTGCTCTAAAGCAGTGGTTCTTAAACTATGGTCGTGACTCCATTTGGGGTTGTAATGTGAAAAGCTGAGTTTGTGAAAATTAAATTCAAATACTTGAATTTCAGTTTATATGTTATTTCACAAATGCGCAATATTTAATATGATGTGCCATGCAAGCACTGTGGTAATAAAACGTGCATAGTGCTGTGGCAACTAGTGGAGTGACAATGTATGTATTTTCAGTGTAATATCTGGGGTCTCAGAAAAATCTCATGATGAAAAATGGGGTCATGAATCAAAACAGTTTAAATATTTTTGTTATTGTAATAAATGTTTGTTTATCTGCAAATTCACACCAGTGTAAGTCTTGCATTTTTTCATTTGCACCATTCAAAATACACAAGATAAGAGATTTGACATTCTCTCTTCTTCTTTTCTTCTAACAAATCCTTTTACGCTTTCTCTCTTCAGCCAAAGTAGGATGTGTTTACAAGACATATCTCATTTCCATCCAGGGAGAGTTCTGAGTCTCAGTCAAGCAAAATATCATTGCATACAACACAATATGATCATAATACTATCTACACTTCAGAAAACCTCATGTAACCATAATAATATCTCCATTGCAACCTATCATATAAATATATATCTCCTGTTCAGAAAAACCTCATATGGTCACAATAATATCACCACTGCAACCTATCATATAAATATATATCTCCAATTCAGTTAAAACCTCACATGACCAAAATAATATCTCCATTACAACCTATCATATAAATATATATCTCCTGTTCAGGAAAGCATCATGTGGCCACAATAATATCTCATTTGCCAATTATGATACAAATATATATCTCCTTCCAACAAGAAAAGAATTTAGCAATTCAACCAATGAGTCAATGCCACAACAAACCGAGGACACCTGCAACAAATTAGTAGCCTAATCCAATTACAAGTTTTTCAAAGAAAAATACTGTCAGACACTTTCTCATTCACAGTAGAGGATTACTAGTTTGTTGAAGAATGAATTTTTCTTTAATTTTCTAAGCCATGTTATATCTGTTTCCATATATAAATATATAAAATTCTCATCTGTGATGAATTCATTTATTTTGAGATTGTTGAAATGTTCAAGTGAATGTCATTACAAGAGATTAACAAAATATATTTATTTTAAATAATATTGAAAACTTTTAATTTTACTTTATTTCCAGAAGATTCACTATGTTCTATTAACTACTGAGTTTGTGAGATTTATTTTCTGGGATTTGACAGAAATTCTAGAAATTAACAACTAATTAAATATTCTCTAGGATTTATATGTGGATGTTATGGGCATGCATGAAACCTTCTTTCAGGACATTGGCAAACATGGCTCTTCAAAACTTCTCTTCCTAGTAACTTTGACCTTTTATTATTCCTCGTTGTCCTCGTTCTACCACCTATTCACTTAAACTTGTTAATTAGTTTACTCACTTTACCTGCTTCTCTTGCCATTTATATGCCTAGTGAGTATTAAACCCTTCAAGCCTTCTTTCCTCATTATGTGTCTCAGAAATTTTCTCTGTCTCTTTTCTGATTAGAAGTATAAATTTCCTTGTAGTTCCTATTTTCTTTAAGACTTCCTCATTGCTCACATGTTCTGTCCATGGTATTCTTAGCATTCATCAGAAGAACCAC
This sequence comes from Acanthosepion pharaonis, assembly GCA_903632075.3. NCBI lineage: Eukaryota > Metazoa > Mollusca > Cephalopoda > Sepiida > Sepiidae > Acanthosepion > Acanthosepion pharaonis. Next base: position 680,049 of record CAHIKZ030000622.1, read on the forward strand.
ATCTTTGTTGCTTCAAGTCTCCTTTTCATCTGTGAGGAGTTTGTCCATCATTCTCTGCCATATAGAAAATTAGATATTGCATAACAGTCCAGTACTCTTTCTTTCTTTCTTTCTTTCTTTCTTTCTTTCTTTCTTTCTTTCTTTCTAAGGACAGTTTCCTTTCTTATATATTTCACTATTCCTATGTACTTTTGGGTTTTGTTTCACATTTTCCATCAACTGTTACTGCATTACCAAGATAATTGATTTGATGTCACCACTAGCTCATACCTGATTTGATGTTTGCAATAAGCAACTCACAGCTTAGGCTCTTTTACTGATAATCATGTATGCTATCTTTTTACAGTTAATAGTTATTCTTTTCTTCTTTCTTTTAATACTCTGCTTAATAACAGTTATTCACCTGTTTTATAATAAAATTAAAATAAATATGTCCAGGTCTTCATTGTTTAAGCATTCTACTCTTATAATCAAGAAAATTAATTGCATAGATAAAAAGAAAAATAACTTCATAATCAATATGAAAAATTTATGAGACATCACTTATAAAACTGTGATGTCTCATAAATTTTGTTACTAAGATATCAAAATTTGACTTACATGTTAATCAATAAATCCATAGACTAACACATGTCAAATTTTGATCTGAAATTTTCACACAGTATAATGTTTGATCTACACTATAGTTAAAAAATTTGAAGCCACTCCCAGAATTAGTATGGGATGAACTTGACAGAAGAGTGAAAAAAATGAAGAGCTCTTAGAATCATTGAAAAAAGAATGAAATCAATTAACAAACTTGTACTTTCAGAAACTTTTGCAACAAATGCCAAAAATTTGTGCTGCAGTAATCAAGGCTAAAGGAGGATATTTTGTGACACCATTTGAAAGGTGCTAGTAAATTAAAAAAAACTAGAAGACAGAAAACACTAATTTCCAATAGACTGAAGATATACTGATGGCCAGACCATGGAAATTGAAAGAAAAGGATATTTGTTTTTGTAGTATTGTATGCAAATGAGATAGACAAATATAAATAGAGAACAACTGGTGAACATAAGGGCGTTGCTTAGCAAACCTGATTGCTAAATGTAATGTGGAGAACTGTTCTATGACTGCTACTACACAGAGAGATATACCAAACATAACAATGGCATTGCGATAGGAGCGTTAAATTCACTGGACAACCCAGAACACATAGAAACATGGATAAGAACTTTTGCTGTATTTGCAAGAGTGAAAAAATTAAAAGACACAAAGACCAACGGAAGAGAGAATGAGATAACAGATTTATTTCTTGCTACTGTTGGGTGCGAGGCTGTGAAGAAAGTTTTGACATTGTGTTACCTGTGCAAATTAGAAGAAATGACATTTGAAGAAATTAGTAGAATGATAAAAAGAACATAAGATCAAAGAAAAGATTGGTCATTGCTGAAAGAACCAAATTTTTAGAGACAAAACAAACTCCAATGAGTCCATTATACAATATTTACATAGATTGAAAGAATGAGCCAAGTATTGTGAATTTGAAAATTTGGGTGTTTGGGAAATGACTATAGAACAAATGACAAATTAATCCTTCTCAGAATAATTAAAGATTTGCAAGACGAAAACCACAAATGAAAATATTGGAATGTCTACAGAATAGTAGCATTAGTTTAGAAGTTAACGTCAAGTTTTTACAACAATTAGAGTTGATTAGAGAATTTAATCAACCAAAAAAAGAATTCAAGACATACAGGATGTGCATGACCAAATCCATAATTAAATGTAGATATTGTGGAAAAAATCATGTGATAGACAAATACAAATGTCCAGCTTTAGGAAAAAAATTCTCAAATTGCAAAAAAGAGATCATTTTCAGAGCATATGCAAATATGAAAAGAAAATAGAAAAAGTACAAAATGTACAAATTTCTTCCAAAGAAGAAGTGGAAATATTTACAATGAATATGCAAAAAAGAAGTAGAGGAAAAAAATGAGGATAAATGAACAAGTATGCAAGTTGATACAGGCAGTGAAATCACATTGATACCAAAAAACTTATGGATAAAATTAAGATGACTTAAATTAAAAAAAAGCAACATCCAATTAAAGCAATTTGATGATATGACTATAAAAATAATGGGTACATTTCAAGGCAATTTTGAAAATGACATGCACTTTGAAGTAATTCCCATTACAGTTGTAGAATGTGGAAAAGATTACAGGTTACTAGGAATTGATATATTAAAAATGGATGCAACAAGACTAATCAATTCCATGGAAGCAGAAGAAAATGAAATAGGATTATTGAAAGGCTATAAAGCAAGCATTCAACTAAAAGAAAATTATCATCCAAAATATATAGAATCAAGAAAAGTTCCAATTCATATCCTACCTTTGGTAGTAGCCAAATTAAACAAAATGATACAACAAGGCATACTAGAAAGAGTAACTGAAGGTGGTGGCAATTGGGCATCACTGATAGTAGCGATAAAGGAACCTGATGGAGATTTAACGATTTGTGGTGATTACAAGATAAGGGTAAATCACCAGATATGTTCAGACCCTTTTCCATTGCCAAATATCGAAACTGCAAGCCACAAGTTAGTGAAAATAGAACACTTTGCAAAAATTGAGTTCAAGGCAGCATACAACCAAACAGAAATTGATGAGGAATTCAAGGAAATCACCATAATAAACACCCCTATAGGCTTACTAAGATGGATTCATCTACTGTTTGGGGTAAAGACTTTAAGCCATATTTTTCAAAAAGCAATTGAAAAGTCTTATTAGGAAAAGTAAAAAATATAATAATATACCAGGTCAATATATATATAGGGGCAAGAACTGAAGAAGAATTAAAATATAAAACAGCAAATTTTTAATAAGATTAAAAAAGGCAGGCAATGACTATAAATAAAGACAAATGTAATTTTGGCTGTAAGAAGATATCATATTTAGGATATCAAATATCAAAAGAAGGCATATTACCTGATGATAATAAAGAAAATAACAGAAATAGCTGCTCCAACAAATAAAAAAGAATTAGAATCCTTTTGGGGGCTAATAAATATTTATAGTAAATACATACCAAGATATAGCAACATAATAGAGCCATTTGCAAAATTACACAAAAAAATGCAATGAATTTAACTAGACACAAAAGCAAATTACCACTTTTGAAACACTAAAGAAAATACTAAGGAACAAACCAATAATAAAAGTTTTTGATCCACAAAAAGAAGTAACATTACCCGTGAGTGAAAAGGTGATTACTGCTATTCTATCACAAGAAGAACACCCAATCATGTACTATCAAGAAGTTTAACATCAGAAAAAATTAACTACTTGAATATGGAAAAAGAAGCACGAGTGATTGTATGGAGCATGGAAAGTGAACAAAAACCATTGGAATTCATATTTAACCTGGGAAAAGAATTGCCAAAAGTCACATCGTCAAGAATTTTAAGATGGGCGATAAAGACATGGCATTCAATTTTGACAGTATATGTAAAAGGGAACACTATCCCTCATATAGATGCTTTATCAAGATTACAGTTCAAGAATGACACAGAAGAAAAACAGGAAAATGCTGAAGATAAAATAATACACTGGTTAGAAACGGACGTTCTTTCTCTAAATAGACTCAAAATAGAAACCAAGGAAGACCAAATATTAAGCAGAATAGTAGAGAGAATAAAAAATAATATATGGAGCAATTGTTCAATGGCAGAGTAACCCTTTAAAGAAATGAAGCACAAACTAACCATAGAAAATGGCATAATATGCAATGGGGATATAATAGTAGCTTGACAAATACTGAGAAAGGACATATTAAAAGGAGTGCATGATGACATGCATTGTGGCATAACAGCAACACAAAAGAGACTAAAGTTACAAGCCTGGTGACCAGGGTATTTAAAAGATATAGAGGAATACATTAAGAGATGCCCAAAATGTGTGGAAATAAAAAAAAACTTCAAGCAAGCAAAAATTCACTCATGGCCCAAGGAAGCAGAGCCATGGGTTAGGGTCCATATGGATCACACACATATCATGGATTGTTCTTAGTATTAGTAGACTCATATTCAGGATGGCTAGAGGTTGTCAGAGTAAAGGACAGAAAAGCCACCACAATAAAGCAAGTACTAAGAACTATATTCTCAAGGAATGGAGTACCCCAGACAATAGTCACTGACAATGCACCTGAATTATTGCAATGAGAACTTATGTGCATAGTTAAAACAGATTGGATGCATCTCATACAAGACACTACTGTATCACCAACAATCCAATGGCATTGCAGAAAGAATGGTGCAAACAGTGAAAGTGGGATTAAAAGTATTCTCACCACTTAAAGAAAGCATAGAAGTGTATCTACCAAAAATGTTCCTCAGTTACTGATCCATTCCGCATGCAGGAAGAAAACTGAGCCCTTTGGCATTAATGGGAAGACAAATCAGAGCCCCCCAAACTATGTCCTTTTCAATGAAAGAAAAGGTATGATATAGAAAGAATAAAGAGGCTGATCCAGAAGAGGCAAATTTCCTGCTACAAAAAGAACACAATGCAGCTAGGTCTGCTACTAGGAAAGTTGGTTCAATGTGTCATGATAGACAATTCTTCTCGCTAAAATCTATCTATATAAGTCTATCATTCATCTATGCATTGGATATTGATGCCACATCTGATCCAGTACTTCTCCTATGTATTTAGAGATTCTTCATAAAATCTAAAGAAGAAGCTGCAATGTTATTGGTCCTGACATGGCATCTTGACTTCAATCATTTTCCTACCACCATAATATAACTTGACTGTGCCTTTTCTCTAAATATTTTCATGGTAATTGTTCTGATTAACTTTTCTCTTTGGTACCTAGACTTTATGAATTTAAGTATACTGCTAGATTGGCAACTAGGTCTCATAATTTTAAAATTGAAATTGCTAGATGTAACTGTAAGTTTTATGCTAACAGTTTCTTTTATTGAATGTCTCACTTGTGGAATTCTCTTCCAGTTTCCAGTCAACTTTGACCTTCAAAAATTTAAATGGAATGTCAGTCATTATCTTCTGTTTTCTTAATTCATCTTCTTTTATTGTTTTCTCTCCTTAATAATGTTTTCTTTTTCTCAAATTCTCTCACACTCAGTAATCCTTGTATCTTAGTGGCTTTATTGCCTTGCTTGAGGTGAAATGATTAAGAAAAGGTTTACTTTCACAGTAGCTTATGAAACATAAATATTTAACTTCTGGTAACATTATAAACAAGCCCAGAAAACTATAAATTCTAATGAAATATTTGAGTCAATTTGATGGCTTCGATATAATATTACCTGAAATGATGAATAATTAACGAAGCAGCTCCCTCAACAGGTAAATATTAGCATTGCCAGAGCCTAAGGGGCCTATTTATCAGGCATCTTGAAAGTATTTCATGCAAGGCTCTTGAAAATGTGGCACCTGTAGTATTTGTGACTTTTGTTACTATTTTAATCTGGTACTGCTGACAATCTGTTACTTTAGTTTTTATTAACACCCACATAGTACTGGGAGTGGAGGCATTGTCACACCATTTGTACAGCGGGTTTTCAAACACTCCATTTAAAATATTATAGATATGTCATCCTTAATTTTCTTGTTAAATATTGTCTGGAGTGTTCTTTTTGGTTTTTGCAGGATAATTAAAAATGAAAAAATTAAATGAAAAGTTTTATTTTAAAAAATCAAATTAAAAGACCAATATTAAAAAAAAGAATTGGTAAGTTTCAAAAACTCAAATATGCAAAAACTGGTTGTTAAGGAATAGACATGGCTATTAGCATAAATGGAAACTAAGCAAGGTGACCCTTTAGAATTTGCCTTGAAGCAAAAAAAATATTTTAAGTTATTATCCAAAGTATCTTTTTAGATAAAATTGCAAAGATTTTTATTCAGTTTTTCCATTCTGAGCAACTTTTATGCAAATTTGATCACACACACACATGTAATAAAACACAATATTACCAACTATAAACATACATCAAAAACATTATATTACATCACTAAACTCTATTGAATCCATTCTTAAAGAATCTAATGTATGTTTATCTAAAACAAATGGTATGTACATAAAAATGGTCCCAAATCAACATATGAAAAACCAACAGACATAATGTCTGATGGACATACACACACACTCACACAGTTACGAATATATATTATCATCTGATTCCCACACTGATAAACTAGAAGTTTTATACATTTACATATATATAGCAATAGTTACAGGTTTTCAGGTAGACTTGGAATCCATTAATTTCTTGGAACTCCAAATGGACACATCATCTCTTCTTGAATTCAGAAAATCGCAAATTATACTAATATTGGTTTAAAAGAATTGAAAGCAAGTGAAACATGATTGACCAATGAAAATCAAACAATACGAAAGTAAAAATTTCTTTCTTCTTTTTCTCTATATCTCAGTCTCTGATGAAGCTTTAATAAAAGTGAAACACGTTAGATTGATAAACATTTCCTATTTGTTCTTTATCTTATCACACATATGTAGGTATATATATAAATCTGTTACCTAATGATGAAAAAAGCATTTATTTTATACAAAACATATTTATTTTTCAACATCTTCTCCTTCCTTGTTAATGCACTTAATTCAATGGTGAATTTTAGTTACCAAGATCAAACATTCTATAGAGTTGTCAGATCAATACCATGCCACAGTATTGGTGAACCAAACTTGGAGAGTTCAGTTAAAGGGAAATAACCGAGGCATCCAGAAGAGGCATGGCACGTGGAACTAGAACAATCTACCCCGGTGGATGAAATAAAGGGTTCATTTAAAAATTCCATTTACCTGAAGGAAGCTCGAGCATACAATGGCCGAAACGTTGTGAATATGGCAATGAAGATGAGGATAATAATAATTTAAATAATGTAAGTAATCATAATACCTCATCTTAGAGATATAGACAGACTCTTTCCTCTATTATTCATTTTTTTATTGATGTGTTAAAAGTGGATTTAAAAACTATTCTGTGAATATTAAATGGCAGTGTTAGATAATTTTGAAGTTTAGTTTATAATTTATAAATTTGAAAATCTCTTAGCAAAATTAACTTACATTTTTTATGGAATATAAAGATATGTGTGGATGGTTGTTCATTTCTGAGTATGCCTGTTTATTGGGGTGGTTAGTTAATCCCTGTTGCAGGCACAAGTTTAGGTACATTTGTATTTATTCAACATTTACAAAGCAAAAATGGTTTATATTGCAACTATGCTGAGCAGACCTTAGAATTTCTGGAAGAGAACTCAATTTCTGGAATGATCACCAGTATGCTCAAACCCTCAGTCATGATGACTTTGTGCTAGCACAGCCATCAATGGCTTCTGAACAGTTTTCATTTACCTAATTTCATTCACAAGGCTTGGGTTAACCTATGGTATGGTTTTCAAGCATTTCCCAGGTTTCATAGTGAATGCTAAAATTGTAACCACTTGGTCATGCACATATTAAAGATAGGTAAATACTGTTAAAATAGGCAAGCATTATTTTTTTTTTCATGTTTTTAGTGTTAAATTATAAGGTGAAAAAATATTTTAAAGCTGCATTATGTTTCTAAAAATATTTTTCTGACTTGCCAGAAGCAAAATAAGAAACAACACAATGAGTACTTGTATGTACAGTTTTTTCTTTGTATTTATTAAGAATACAATGATTAAAAAATATACATAAAACTGCTTGATGAAGACAATAGTAAAATAAAAAAATATCTATATCTTTCATATTCAGGCAAAATCTACTCTACTGTTCTAGTCCTTGTGCTTTAACATTATGTCTAAACTCATGTCATCAGTGTACAATAAGCAGAGATAGTATTTCATTACTTACTATCTCACTCTCCTCATTACTGATGATCAGTGTCAGTTGTTATTAAGGACTGAGTAGTGATAATATCACTTAATTTATTACTTTCATGAAATTCTATATACTTGCCTGAGTATATATTATAACTCACTCCTAGTGGTTATAATATTATATCTTGCTTCAGCTACTCACCATAATGTTATTAGAATTCTCTCCAACTGACTTCAATGAACTTCTCCTGACTCACTTTGAGTTCTTTATTTAAGGCATCTTGCCTAGTTCATTTGTGTCACTGGGGGTGTCTTATTTACTCCACAACATCCCCACTTTTGAAATTTTTTTCCCTATTTTATTTAATTTCTTAGTATTCACCCACTTCTCTTTCTGGCAAGTTCGCCATGTACTGAACTTCGTATTTCTTTCATTTTGGGTCAACCTCTAGTTTTTCCATACATTTCGTTTTTCTGGTAATCATACTCATATGTTCAACAAATTCTTGTGGTCTTGGTACATCAAAAGTATAATACAGTACATGCATAGGTTCTTCCTTTCTTGCAGGCCTTTCTTCAGTAAACCTTTTCTATAACTGATTCCAATGCCTTTTGTGTTCCCATTTTTTTCCTTTTACCATATATGTCATTTTTCCAATTTATGATCTTATTACACAGTTTTCCGACATTTCTTTTTCATTTTTATATACTCTGGAAAACACTTTTTTGCCAATTTTGAAAAAATTTGAGTCCTTTTTCTTATCTGTTCTTATTCTTTTTTGACCTGGTAACAACATGTTGAACACCGACTTAATTTTTCTTGTAAACATCAATTCTGCTGGTATTATCTGGTATACTCTGATTTGGTGTTATCTGGTATACTCTCAAGAATTTTTGTAGTACTTCTTCACTCACTTTTTCATTAATTGCTTTTTTCAAAGCCCTCTTAAAAATACCCACATCAGCTTGTTTGTTTGAATTTGGGTGATATGATGGGCTAGCAATATGTTCAATCAAGAACATTTTACAAAATTCTTTAAATTGATAAGCAGTGAATTGTGTACTGTTATCTGGGACTATGGCATCCGGAATACCATATCTTGCAAATATTTTGTGTAAAAAATTCACTGTAACCATAGAAGTTGGTTTTTTGCAGTTACAAATTTCAGACCACTTAGTGAAGCTATCCACTACCACAAGATAATGTGATCCATTTATTGGTCCTGCAAAATCTATGTGCAGTATTTACAATGGAGTATTTGTCTTTGGCCAAGGTTAATTTTGTGGTAGTTGATTTTGCTGCCAGAGCACAACCTCTACAGGCTTTTACTAATTTTTCAATGTCTTGATCCATTTTGGTGCAGTATACATAGTTTCTCATAAGAGATTTCATCCTTGAAATTCCTGGATGTCCACTATGAAATTCATTTAATATCCACTTTTGTAATATGTTAGGTATTACTACTTTTTGTGAAAACATCAATACTCTGTTACATAATGAGTAAGCATTCAAGTCTGGATTGCATCCTAAAAATCACCTATCTTTCTTACTTTCTTTTAATCATTTTTTATTTTCAAAATAAACATGTCTCATTCTGCTTTTATTTTCTGTTATATTCCATGCTAATAGGAATATATACTTGAACAACATGGTGAATAAAATAAGGTTTCTTGTAAACCAGTACAATAAGAAATAAGGTAACAGTTATGCACACAATCGTCGCAAGTCAATCTAGTAGAGAGTACTGCTATTGGAAGGTTCATAGTTCTCACGTAAGTCTGAGTGATACTCAACAGATCCCAGCTAGATTCCTGTAGTCTGTTGACTTACCGTTACTTATAGGTAGTTACTACCTATAGTGTAGTTACTCATGGGGTGACAGGTTATTTCATTACATCACTTTCATTTCTTCCAGGGTAACTGGTGGTTCATATACTACATTGCATAATACATTTTTAATTTCTATTTCACTTTTTAATGCCACAATAATAGTGTCCTCAAACAGTTCAGTATTTTTGGTATCAATCTTAATAAACCATCAGCATGTCCTAATTTTTTTTTTGTCCTGAAGTTGTAATTTAATAAGATGGTACCTCAGTGTTGTAATCTATTTGCTGTATGCATAGGAATTCCATTTTTTGAACCATAAATTGATAATAGAGGTTTATGTTGTATCTGTAAATGAAAACTCCTTCCATATATAAATTTGTGACATTCTTTCACTGCAAATATTATTGCTAATGCCTTTTTTAGATCTGGCTGTAGTTTTTTCTGTCAGTAGGAGTGAATGAGAAGCATATGTGATGGCTTTCATGTTACCATCATCATACTTATGCGGAATTGCTACTCCTATACTATAGTCAATAGCATCTGCTTTTGGATCATAGTGCACTAATGATATATCTGATATTAGTATTTTCTTGATTTCTTCAAATAACTTCTGATATTTATCAGTCCAGTTTAATTTTACACCTTTTTAAACAAATTGTTCAGTGGAGCTCTCAAATTCTGCATATTAGGTATATAGATTTGATAATAATTTGCTAGTCCTAATTCTTCATTGACATGATCCAATGCAATGAATAGTACACTATGTTTCGGTTTAAACACTGGTGTCAACCCATTTTTCACTTGAAATTTTGCTCTGCCTTTAGAACACCAACCCAACTCATCTGACGGAACATCTGGAAAGCATTTTTACAATTCTTCTTTTAAGTTTTGACACTGTGTTTTTAAATTGATCACTTGTCCACTTACATTTTTGCAATAAATATTTATAGGTAAATGCTGTAACTCAAATAATTCCATCCAGTCAGTACTGAATAAATTTATAGTATTTTTTAACATATAAGCCTTAGCTTTTGCACACTTCTTATGAAATGAGACATTTCACCAATAAAAAAATAATTTCTTGCCCAACATGCCATGTGTGATTTTCAAAATTCTTTTTAATATAGGTTTTTTGTTTGCCTTCCATGTGGCTTTGTTGAGTATTGTGATATCACTACTCGTGTCTAGTTGTATTTTTATATCCACATGATTAATTTTCACATACACAAATTTTCTTTGGTTTACTGTAATTATCTTTTCTGTTGCAACACTGTGTATGGAATTTTTTTCCATGAGAACTTTCCCTTGCTTTAGTTTTCCAGTGTGACTTTTTATTTCATACTTTTCCACAATTGTAGCACTTTGAATTCTTAAAGGGACAGTCGACTCCAAGATGTAACCTTCCACATGTAAAACATGGATTAATTTTTCTTTTTCCACAGTTTCCTTTGAGTGTATGCACATTCTTTTTTCAATTTCTACTGTATCATATCTCAGATTTAGGACTCTCTGACATTCATCCAATATTTCTTGTAGTATAAGTTTTTGACTCTGTTCAAGTTTCATTAGAATTCTAGCATGTATTTCTGTGTCTATTTTTGCAATTAACCCTTGAACAAAAATTAAACTTTTAAACATATTTAGAGTCAGTTTGTTTAATTTAAATCTTTCACACTCTTTAACAATTCCAGCATATGTGACAAAATTTTCATCTTTTTTTGGTCAGATCAGTATTGAATAACGAACTTTTCTTGCTAAAAACTTTAGTCAGAAAATTTACTGTTTCTCCAAAACAAATTTCTCCTGTTTTTTTTGGTAGTACAAAATTACAGTATTTTTCATGTTCTACCCATGCTAACTTTCTCAACAAAAGTCTTGTTTTTTTCTTGTCTTCCCAGTCACTGCATTTTCTCTTATAACTTGCTCATATCTTCTAAAATTCCATCATCTGAATTATATGTGAATTCAGTTATGGCACTTGCCACCATATCAGGAGTGAAAGAACTTGAGGAATTTTCTGTTTTCTTCTATATTATTTCAATTAAATTTTGTTGTTGTTTCTGGAGTACCAACAACTGCTGTTATTGCTGTTGGATACATTAGCTGAAAAGTCAGACGTTATAGAGAACATGAAGTGACACAATTCAATGTCTAATAAATGAAAGTGAGTAACTGATGTTTTTAAAGAACATTAGAAAACTGAATAAAAATCTTATAAAGTTTTCCTTGTCTGTCACATTCATTGAAACATGTATAAAAGAAAGACTCCTACCCAAATATACAAAACTATGTATATTCATAGATATATTTCTTTGTGTGTCTAATATTTTTCTGCATCACCAAAAGAGTTCAGTAAATTGTTTTCTATTCTTAAATAGCAAAAATAGACAGTAACATTTTCTCTGCTTTCATATTTTTATAAAATAATGCAGAGCAACCTTTCATATTTTTTCAGAGAAAAGAAATGAAAACTTGGTTTTGTTTTCTTCCTACAACATTAGATGATTTGATAAATCTTGTAGTTACCTCCACACACAAACAACCACAATCATATTCATTCCCATTATTACACACTATTCCAAAATATTTCCTCTGGGCAGACATCTTGTATTGGTACTCAAATGAAGTTTTCTCCCACTGATCACATTATTTTACTCTTTTCTCTGATTTAAGTATATCCTCTGGCCAGTCAGCTATGAAGGACATTCATAAAGGGCTAGATCTTTACCTCCTACTCACAACACCACAATAGACTCTTGGGATACTAGAGTGACAATTTCCTCCACAAAAAACTCTGCCAAGTACACAATGAGCTTCAATGGAAACTTATTGGACAATACACTTGAAAAAACAATGTTCACACATCCGAGTGATATCAGCATTCACTTGGCATTCACATATCACTTTAAAGTAAAAGTTAATATCAATTACTCTGATAGAAAATGATTAATTTTTCTTGGCACATTCACTGTTTATGTAGAGTTAGATAATTTTCTTTAATATAATATCAAATGCAAAATGGTTGAAATCAACAGAAGACAGTTTCATTATCCCCAATTTCTTGAAATACAATTATTCTATATTTATTTGATGCATCTTTTTATGCATATTAATATATACTAGAAATTTTCACAGTTTTCCTATTTAAATTTTCTGATGAATCTACAAGGATTTTTCTTGTAAGAGCAGGGACAGTTTCTACACTGTTCTTAAGTTAATGATTGAATAAGCACTTTAAGAATTCCACATCTATAAAATACCCATTGAAATTGTCCTACTGCCTCATTAAATATTTGAACTTTAACAAAATATTGCAATATTTTTCTCCTATGCTGATTTCCTAGCTGTATTAAATTAATTTTTTTAAATGTTGCATACACAATTTACATGTTTGTTCTGAATTGGCTGCAAAGAGTAAGGATTGAAAACTGGTTACCCACTTTTTTTGTTATTTTCCTGTTTATTGTTGTTAAGATTTTGATTCACCTTTTTATGGTGCTTTATTTTGTCATCCTAGCTCTTCTTCCTCACTGTTGTTTATTTTCATATTTATTGTTGTATATATATACAATTTTCAATATGTCCGTTTTTTAATAGCATTAATAATAATAAGTATAAATATGAAGTAAGAGAATACAAATGAAAAGATTTAAAACTGACAAGGTTTTCCATTTCACTGAAGCAGATATTAAACACATGAAACTGTTATTGCCTTCACTATCTTCCTTTTTTCATTCCTTCCTTCTTTCTTTCTTTCTTTCCCTAAAGCCAAACAACACCCTTGATATATCTTTCCTTTCATCTAGCGTCTTAATCAAACAGGAATGGTCAATTATTTACCTGAGCTAATGGTAAGACATAACATACATTCTACCTAACTAAGGAACAAACAGAATTATAATTTTGTCTTGTATATGGTGGACTCTCCTGTCGTATTTGACATATGATGGTCAAGCAGGAATTGACAGCCCAGATACCAGCACATATGATTTGATTATAGTGGTGAAGACTTTGTGCAGAACCAACCACACTTTTTGAATGGCCGAATACAGAGACCTGGTGTGATATGTGCCACAAGGTCCCCAAATTAACCTCCGCAGGTTTTGAATTCAGTGTTGTCCTTCTCCTCGACCAGTTGCCATCTGAAACTATAGAACCCAGTCTGCTTTGCTATTTATCCATAGCTGGAGGTAGAAGAAGAGTATTAATACCTTTCCCAAGGGTATTAGCATATAAGTGAATGTAATAGATTCAACTGTAATTTGAACTTGGCTCTCTGATTCCATAATCCGAGCTGCAATCTACCGTGCATCCTCTTGTATATACTGTAAAAAATAAAAAATGATGGTTTTACTTTTGTTGCCAATAGCTAGTGTTCAAAACTAGGCAAGGTCAAAGTTTTCAAAATGTGTAAAAAAGGGCTTTTCTAGTGGCTATAATATTTTGTATTTTTTGTTAGAATACTTGTAAAATATTAAAATTAAATATATAAATACAAATAAAGCACATTTTCCCAACCATTATGTAAAGAAATTTTGTAGTATTTACAAGCTCTGTCCAGAAATATCCAGCTATTTAATAAAAAAAATAGCTGACCTAGAGCAATGGTGCCTTACTCTTTTGCAAAATGCTATTAGGATTTCATAGATCTAGCCCAGTGTACCTTCCACTTTTTAAACTGATCTGCAAAATTCTTTTTTGGGATTACCATCAGCTACCATGTTGTGTTTTTCTTAATTTCATCAAGTTTTCATATTTATTTATTTATTTATTTATAAATTGGTAAATAATGTACAGGGTGCCCATAAAGTCTCTTTACAATTTAAAAATATATATTATAAAGGCAATTGATGAGATATCTTAATCAGATTTGTACTATGTACTCAGTCAAAAGTCAGAAGTAGCTAGATGTGGACTGTAATAGAGGCTGACAGATGTGATGTTTTGCAAAGAAAATAAAAAATAAAATAATAAAAAAAGCCTCATCTGTTCATGCATGTGCAGTAAGGTCCCCTCTGATTGGTTGCTAAGTTACTTCAAGGCTCCTTAACTAATACTTAAGATATTCAAAATAGCTGAATACATTCTGGACAGATGTATAAATTTCAATGAGTTTAGATTGATTTATGTTGTTTCTTTCAGAGCCACTCAAAGTAAAGGGTTACTGAATGAGGTTGTTTTATTGATGTAGGAGGAAGAGGTAAGTGCAATTATGAGTATTTGTAGGATAGATAACAGTTGATATCAAGAGATTAAGATTTTAATGATCAGAGAGACATTCTCTTGGGAGGCTGTTCTACAAAGTCATAGTTCTCAGGAAGAAGCTGTCTGAATTGGACTTCCTACTTATGAATGGAATTTGAGGGTAATGAAGATGATTCAGCCCTGTGTATGTGGCCGGGTGGATTTTAGCTGTAAATATCTGAATTGGTGGAACAAAGGAATATAGCTTGTTTGAACATTTGCCATGGAAATAGTGATAGGATTGTGAAATTTTGTCTGTGGGGAAGGGACTATAGGGTAGAAAATAATTTATTGTTCAAAAGGCAATGTAAATGCTTAAAACAAATTTCTCAAAGATGTTTATAAATGTCTATCTTGTATGAATGTATAAATCACTAGAATAACTATTACAGATGGAAAGATATTTTAAAAGACAAAAGGAAAATGAGTCAATAACAACAACTATTAATGATATCTGAGAATTTCTTTTTATGCTTGGTTTACTTTACATCCATTGTCACTTCCCTTTCAATTTCCTTAGGATGTTATGTTTGTTCTAAGTTTTCAGCCTGCCATTTAGGATTTTTCTGAGTGATGCAACTAAGCATATAAAAGCTCTTGGCCATTTGTGGGATGTAAATTGAGTAGACAGATTCCATGATGGTCAAAACTGTTTTTACCATATCTCATATAAAAACAGTTCAGATATTATAATAACCATAAGCTGTGGCAATCTTAATGATTTTTATTTTAATAAAAACTGAAAAAAACATTGAAAACCACCAAAATGTTTTTCTACAATTCATCAAGAGTAATCCAAATTAAAAATATTTGATTGAATTATTTTAACTCTCATATTTTCTTGGTAATTGTTCTGATGAACTTTCCTCTTTGGTACTTAGACTTTATGAATTTAAGTGCAGTACTAGATTGCCAGCAAGGTCTCATATTTTTACAGTTAAAATTGCTAGGTGTAACTGTAAGTTCTATGCTAACAGTTTATTTTCTTGCACTTCTTGCGTGTGGAACTCTCTTCTTGCTTTCCATTCAATGTTTATGGGCTAAATTCTTATACTGTGTTTATGGGATACATCCTTATTAAGTGTTCATAGGATAGATCCTTATTCAGTATTTATGGGATACATCCTTATGCAGTGTTGATGGGACAAATGCTTATTCAGTGTTTATACAATAAATCCTTATTAATTGATTATGGGATACATCCTTATTCAGTGTTCATGGGATAAGACTCTATAAGTACACAAGTATGATAAATCTTTATACCGTTTTTATGGGATAGATACCTATTCAGTGTTTATGGGATAAATCCTTATACAGTGTTTAAGTGATAAATTCTTTTTCATTTTTATGGGATACATCCTTATCCAGTGTTTATGGGATAAATCCTTATTCAGTGTTTATGGGATACATCCTTATGCAGTTTTGATTATACATATACTTATTCAGTGTTTATGTGATAAATCCTTATTAAATGATTAATTGGTTTTCATGGGATACATCCTCATTCAGTGTTCATAGGATAGATCCTTATTCAGTGTTTATTGGATATATCCTTATTCAGAGTTTATGGGATAAGACTCTATAAGTAAACATATATGGGATAGATCATTGTACAGTGTTTATGGTATGAATCTTCATTCAGTGTTTATGGAATACATTTTTATTCAAAGTTCATGGGATAAATCTATATTCAGTGTTTATGGGATAGCTACTGATTCAATGTTTATGGGATAAGACTCTATAAGTAAATATGTATGAGATAGATCCGTATACAGTGTTTATGGGACAGATACTTATATTGTGTTTATGGGATGAATCCTTATTCAGTGTTTATGGATACATCCTTTTTCAGTGTTTATGGGATAAATCCTTATTCAGTGTTTATTGGATAGATCCTTATTCAGTATTTATGGGATAGATCCTTATACAATGTTTATGGTATTAATCATTTAAATAGAAGGACTGCTATAAAAAGATTTGAAAAGTTGCATCATAATAACTCATGGACCTAATCAGTAAAGATCAAATCTGAAAAGATGAAACATTTTGACAGGGAAAACATTCCATATGCCAAAGATCTTGTTCCATCCAATTGCCATGTATACCAGAGGATACAGAATTGTCTTGATGGACCAGTTCTACATACCTTTTTCTTCCAAACCAAATTAATTTTACAAAAAACAGTATTTTGAGGCTTGTGGGTCATTTGAAGGAGGTTAATTAATGGGCATTAGATATATGACACTATGGTGTATGTGGTGGATGTGTATATATATATATATATATATATATATATATATATATATATATAGTAAACCTAAAGAGCCAGACAAACCTGGTTTCACCTACACGGATCATCAGGGTTCATTTACAAACTAAAATACCTAAGGCTTTGCCAGACAAGTATAGCTGCTTATATTTATAAGATTATTAGTATTATATATATATATATATATATATATATATATATATATATATATATAGTATGATGACATATAAAAGCATTTTTTAGTCGCATGTCCTTTCAGAATGTAAGTTATCATGTCTCTCCACAAATTCATTTTCTTTATTATTGTTGCACTATACCTATGGACGATAATGGGTATGTCCCCATTCCCATAAATACAGTAGAGAATACTGTATGTCTTGGTCTGTGGTCTGCAGTTGGAGATTCATTGTGGAATTCACTTGATTTGCTTCTAAAAGTTGCGTACTTCTACATGCCACTTGTGAATCTTATATGTGTTGTTCTTGTCCTAAGTATTATCGTTCATTACCAACCTTCATGTGATTATTCTATTCTGTAGGTTAAAACAATTATCTATGAAATGTCATGACTTTTTGGGAAAGATAGTGAAGTGGTTTCATCTGGTTCCTCCACAGTTTTGAATTCAGAGTAGTCGTAAACTGGCTGTAACTCAATTTAAACAGCAGGTAGACTGAGCTCTCTAAGCACAGTCTGCCCTGATATTTAACTCATAGCTTGAGGCAGAAGAGATGGATTCATTACTTTCACAAGAGTATTTGTGCAAAAGTCAATGCAACAGACTATGCTGGAATTTGAACCCTGCCTTCCAGTTAAATTTTCTGCACCGATAACTGCTATTTTATCTACTTATCCAAAGGCATTAAACTTGTATACAAGGCCAGAAGAATTATTGTTTGATTCAATGTCTGTCTAAGCATGCTCCCAAAATATATCTTCATCTTATCTACCTGAAAATATGCTGTGAAAGGGAAAATAAAATTATGTTATTTGTAAGATAAAGCTGTTGTGGATTTACTTATGATATACTTGTCTGACTGTACTTCTTTTTTATATCTATAATTTTGAGGGTATTAAAAAGACATCATCAGCCCTTCAACAGAAATATATAAATTACAAACAAATCATATACAAGATACAACACAATAAGCATAAAAATGATAAAAAGCTTTCATATACATTTCAGAGAAAATGTATATTTTAAAGTACATATCAGTCAGTTATGTGTCATGTGTAATACATGCTTAGGCGATCATGTATCTTTCAATACATGACTGATGAGGCAGATTATTTCCTGCAGTTGGTTGCCATTTCTTTCTGTGGTAGATCAGTTGCCATCCAAGGCTATAGAACCCGGTCTGTCCTGCTATTTACTCATAGCTGGGGGGAGAAGAAGAGGATTCATACCTTTCCCAAGGGTATTAGCATGTAAGTGAATGTAATGGATTTGATTGGAATTTGAACTCAGCTCTCTGATTCCTCAATCTGAGCCACTATCCATTACTCCACTGTAAAAAGATAAAAAGTTCTTGCTTATCTGCTGGGAGCCATATACTCTGTCAGAGTACTGTCTGTGGATATCTGCTTCATTTGGCTGTTGAAAGTGAAGAGAGAGAAAATTTGATTTCTGTTTCAATTGGCGACAAAAACCTATGTTCTGGTGCATGATGGGCATTTTCATATTTATTTAACTATTTTTTATAATCCCATTTTCATTTTATTTATTGTTAATTATCATTCTTATCTATATTTTAAAGTAATTTTGTTACTCAATTTGTAATTTTTCTTTTATTATTTTTTTATTTATTATTTTGGTTTCATAGTACTAGGGTTAGAGGATATTTAATGATTTATTTGTTGTTATCACTTTCCTGCAAAAATTATAATGAGTAAAATCTGCATATATAACAACAAAGTTCCCAAGTCAGCCAGTTAAACCTATGCTGCAAAGGGTCATGGGATTTCCCCATTTATCTTTGAAGAAGCTTCTAATAATTGCTAGATATTGTTACCAAAAAGCAGTATAAAAAGGTCATAAACTCTCTTTCTCTTTTTACCCACAGATTGCTGTAAGTGCAAGACATGTCTTGTTTCCTTCTGCATTGCACACAAAACAGCATACAAATGATCTAAGCTGATAAGTCTACCAAACTAGGAAGAAACTCTTCTCCAATGTAAGTCTCTTAACAACTTTAACAGGACTTTACATATGTATATATCTCTATATGCAGACTTTAATTTACCTCTTTTTATATTCTTTTTATTTAGTTTGCTAAGGCAATAAAATGTTAACTGTTTGAGAAAACATCCTATACTATTACTACACTATCTCTCTCACATAAATATACATCCAATCACTAAATTATCAACAACTGATAATCCTGTAGCATAAAATGGTAATGCCACAACAAAGTGGTAAGGATGAAAAGCATCTAAACACCTTTCTGTTTGGCAAACTAGACTTTTGCCAGTGGAGCAGTGGGGTACCACAGAAGAGATATGAGTTATTTCCCTTGCATGACATTAAACGTTTCAGACAAAAACTATGCAAATACTCTTGGTTTACTCTCAGATTCTTTTCCATATTTAAAATATGTTATTTTCTATTATTAACAAGGGAAGTTAATTAAATACGAAAATTGTAACTTCTTTTATTGCTATCAATTTTATAAACTTAGTCTGAATCCTTTTGAACTAAAAATTCTTTATACACATTTTACAGGTAGGTATACAAATGCGCACACACACACACACACACACACACAGAATTTTTTTTTATTCGAGAAAAGTGAAGATATATATTTGATAAATTTAATGAAATTCTTTGAAAGTTTATTTAACTCTTTTGAGGACTTATCTCCCAATCTCCAGTCTCATTTGCATAGATCCAACATTGTAAACCTGTTGCTACTCTATCACTATTTCTATAGTAAATGTTCAGTTATGTTCCACTCTTTCAGTTTCAGGCATTTATAGCTAGGGCTCATCATGCTACATCCATGGAGTTAAATCACCCACATTTCCTGCATATTCCAATTGTAAGCTTTTCCCTCAATAACTGTTACTTTGTAGAATAAACTCCCTTATGAATGTTTTCCTGAACATAACAATTTTAATTTTTTCAAGTCAAATTATCTATCTATTTATCCTCCTTATCCTCAATCTTCACTTCCTTCTACCTCCTCTTACATTCATATTACACACCTCATTTAATAAAACCCTACCATGAGTGGCTCTTGAGTCTTCTATTGAGTGAACATTAGTAAAAAAAGAAAAAAGCATATTTAATTTTTCTTTCATTTTTAACTCCTTCAGCATCTCTTGATCAGTCTAGGTTTGTAAACAAAGTGGTTGGACAAAATATAAATCACTTTGCTGACACATAGATGAAGATAAAAAGGTGGTATTAAAAAAAAACCCCACTATGCAGATAACTACATTAAAAAAATTGGGGTGGGGAGAATTTAACCTACAAGCTTCAAAGAGTTATTTGAATTTCAGTTGATAAAAACCATTTTTTCTGGGAAATTCCAAATGACCTTGCTGATAAATGAACATAACAACATAAGTTGATATTATTTAGAACAATTTCAATCTGGAAACTATCTTGCATGTTTAAATGTTGCCTGCGATAATCTTCATGTTTCTTTACCAAGTATAGATTTTACTGGGAGTTATTTATTCCCTGCTCATCCTTCACAACAAAAATTAGAAAATGGTAAAAAAGAATTATAACAACAGCAAAAATATAGATGTTAAATGACATGTACATATATTGATCTGAAAATGCCAATGGAATTTTAAAAAGCTTCTGGGCATGACCTGTAGGATGCAACAGCAGTTCAATTAGTAAAGCTATTATTGCTGTAAACAGAAGTGTAGGATGTTGTCAATAAAAATATTCTTTAAGAAATATTTCTATTTTACTATTTATTGCAAACCAAATTAGCGTATATTTCAGCACAACCAGAGTAAAAAAACAGATTTTTATAACCAGCATTATAACAATAAAACAAGCAAAATACATTTGATTTTGTCATATTGATATAATTTCAGTTTGTGAAACTATTTTATTAGTTCTAGAAATTTAAAATCATTGCTTTATAAAAGCTTGAGAATCCGTAGGCTGCAACCTATACCAACCTAATGGATAATCTGTCCCTGGGTGTGATATGGAATGCTTAAATGATCAGTACCTATTTCTTTATACCTGTGATTGTATGTGTAGAGAATAGTCTAGAAAGAGATTATATAGATTGGGTATTCTCATTTCCTCCTTGTCATACTCCTGATGAGGTTTGAAATGTTTTAGCATTTGAGTCTTCAGACATATATGACTTTGTGGACCTATATAACTCCTCTATATAATCTTGACAGTCAGCAGTGTCAAAGCTTGGAAGATGTTTTTTAATGGATGAGAAGAGGAATTCTCTATTGATGTGGTCAGATGCTGCTGTGAGGTTAACATAGCAGGTATACAATTTTCTACTAGAGAGGTATGCAGTGTTTTTTGATGACATATATGCCATTATTACACATTATACTAGAATGGAAGCTAAATTGGGTTCTGAGAAGTTGACTTTCATAGAACAGTGAGAGCCTAGTTAATATAATGTTCATTAGTTCTTTTACCATAATTTTATGTTATAAAAAGTACATTTAAAGATAAAAAACAATGACTAATAGTGCATTAAATATAATATATAACACAAATAAATTATAATAAGATTAAAGTAAACAAATTTAATGAAAGGTATGACCTTGTTTTTGACAAGTAATCCCCTTTATATTAGGCCTAATTTGAGATAAACAAACTCTCATCTCTTCATCAATACAAAGAAACCTTTCCCTTTTTTGGTTTTTGAAAATCCTTGTTCACAGAAATATCTCATGAAGAACTGTAGAATAGGTAATGCTTTTGAAGAGACACATGGATATTGTTTCTGTTTATATATCCAAAAAGAGTCCTGTTGGTACACTCGTGTTTCATTTTTAAGGTGCTATCACTCAAAATGTTTACCAATTCTTCCTTCTCATCTAATGTCTGATCTAAACAACTTGAATTTGCAAAAGGATTTCTAAACCAGTTGAATTTTTCTGTAGGCAACGATGGAAAGTAATCAGAAAGAAGGTTCAAGGGAGATAATTTGAAGTCAAAACATTATTATTGATAACGCTCTCCTCCAACTGGTGGACAGTAGTTACTATATTCTTAATAATATAATGCAAAAATATTACAATAATAAAATCGGTTAATAATTATTTATAACTATATTGGGAATCATGCATGCAGTTACAAGTAATCCATGATAATATTTTAAATTTTGAAATCATATTTATTTTTGGCATATGAATTTTTTGAAACTGTTTCTAAATCTTTGTCTTTCAATCATTCCACCTCACCTGTTATTCTCTTCTGCCACACCTATGAGTTGTGCCACACCATTTGGGAACTACTGGATCCAATTTTCATACCTCTGTCACAAGTTAGTGTCTTGAGAATTACCCTTGTGCTTCCATAGTACATTAAAGCATAATATACTCCAATGCTTTGAGATGCACTTCTCATTCTAAACTTCCTTCATGTGAAATTAAAGTTATTTTTTAGTAGATCATACATATCTATAAGTCTACTATTTGTCCATGCTTAGAATATTGTTACTGGAGCTCTTGTTATTTACCTTGAGCTCCTTCATAAAATCCAGAAATAAATCAGCAATATTATTGGTCCTGATCTGGTGGCTCAGCTTCAGTCACTTTCTCACAGTCATATGGTTGCCCCGCTGTGCCTTTTCTATAAATACTTTCATGATAATTGTTCAGATAAGCTCTTCGCTATGGTACCTAGATTTTATTTAATTTAAGCACAGTACTAGATTGATATTGAGAACTTCTCAATTTCAGCTGGCTAGATGTAAACGTAAATTCTATGCTAACAGTTTCTTTTTTCACACTTCTTATTTGTGGAACACCCTTCCAGCTCTATGCTTTCCAGCCAACTTTAATCTTCAGAAATTTAAATGCAATGTCAATCACTATTTACTGTTCTCCTGATTACTCATTTTGTTCCCACTCTTTAGTAATGTTTCTGTTTTCTAATTCTTCCACATCCAGTAATCCCTTGTGTCTTAGTGGCTATACTGCCTTGCTTGGGGTGAATTTGATTGAAAAAAAAGGTGCCTAAAATGTGTTAGAAATCATACTTATTATAAAACCCAGGTTGTGTGTGTGTGTGTGTGCGTGTGTGTGTGTGTGTGTCTGTACATTTATATATTGGATCAGATTTCCTACATTTTTCAACCGATTTCAACAAAACTTCACAGGACTATGTAAAATTACCTTGCGGTAGTTCTGACAGCACCAAAATTGGAAAAACAATTGTTTTTGCACAAAATCAATTTGAAAACATGATTAAGAGACATCCCGAAAATGAAAGGGGAACAACTCATATCGAGTTATACTTATTATAAAACCCAGGTTGTGTGTGTGTGTCTGTGTTCGTTTATATATGGGATCGGATTTCCTACATTTTTCAACCAATTTCAACAAAACTTCACTTTTTTTTTTGGCAGGTAGTGTTTCTTATTGTCTTGCACACTTTTTTCTTTATTTTTACATTCAGAATGCTTTAACAATTCCATTTACAAGACAATTGTTTATAATAAAATTCTATTCAATCGGGAGACTCATAACAATTGAAAACAATGTTTTTGTTTGAGTTAGGGTTTGACCAATTCGTAAAAAAAAAAAAACTAATTAAGAGATGCGTGTCCGTCAACCTTAAACAATAATCTTTGTCAATTTTATTTTTCAGTCTTTATGATGGTCGATACTTGATTTATCTTTCACTGTTACATCCCCGGGCAACGCCGGGCACTACTGCTAGTAATTACTAAGTTTAACTTAGTATGATTCTATACCATAAATTTGAGGCATTCAGTAAGAATCAAACCCCTTTTCAGCAATAATGTTATTTAGGGCCACCTTGCTAAGCATTCTTCTTCTTTTATGTTTTATCCCTTCAGGATGTGGGCAATCATAGCACAACACTATATTTTTTGCTGTTCTGAGTAACTTTACCATCAGTTTTTGTCCTTGTTCTGCCATCCATTCACACAAAATTGTTAAGTGAGTTATTCTCTGTTTACCCTGTCTTCTCCTGCTTTTGGCATGTTCTGTAAGTGTTAAATTCTCCAAGCCCTCTTTCCTCATTATACATCCCAGAAATTTCATCTCTCTTTCTGATTGTAAAATATAAGTTTTCTTGTAGTTTTTCTTTCTTTTTATTGATCATGGCTCTCCACCTCCCTCTATCCTTTGCAGCTCTCAACAGGCACCTTCCCTCTGTTATCTCCCCCATACCATGTTCTATCATTCACCTGCTCCAGCCCTCCAGAAATGTCATGCACTGCTTTCCCTTGTCTCTCTTTCCCTCTATTCAACACATGAGTATCAGGTTCTCCAGGCCATCCTTCCTCATTATGTGTCCCAGAAATTTCAGTTGCCTCTTCCTGATGTTAAGCATGCACTTCCTCCTTGTCTGCATCCTCTCTAAGACCTCATCATTGTTCACACGCTTGGTCCACGAAATCCTTAGCATCCTTCTGTAGAACCACATCTCTGTTGCCTTGAGTCTCTTCTTCATCCTTGAGGAAAATGTCTAGCATTCACTACCATAAAGAAGGATTAATGTCATGTAACAGCTCAGTATCCTTTTCTTGTAGTTACTATTTTCTTTAAAACTTCCTTGTTATTCACATGTTCAGTCTATGGTATTCTCAGCATTCATCAGTAGAATTTTAAATTCTGACATTGTCTCTTTTATTCACTTTGCACTAATGCCCTTGGAAAAGGCATGAATCCATATTTATCCAGTTGTGGGCTAAATAGCATAGCAAACTGTGCTCACTTGATAGATGGAAAACTCTGAATTAAAATCCTTATAAATAATAGAGAAGACTTGGTTCTTTACTTTTGGTAGAGTAACCAGTCTAGAAGGACAACTCTGAATTCAAAACCATCCTGAAGAAGGATGGGTTTCGTCAGGTTATTTTACCCTAGACACATCCACTGTTGCTATGGATGCAGTACATGTGATACCTATACAAACCTAATGGGTTACAGGAATCAAGATTGTAATTGATTTAATATATTATAACTTCATGACTAAAATGTTAATTAACATTGAAATTTTTTTCCTTAGTAATTTTTTTATAATTTTGAAAATTTTGAAGATAGTCATAAGATTCAACTTTTAGTCTCCTTGTGTTGAAAGAAAAGTTCTTATGTAAAAGAAAAGTTATTTTTGATTAAAGAAAGAGAGACTTGGCTTAATGTCAAGTGATAAAAGAAAACAAGAAAACTTTGTGGTGTAGGGATACAGAAAGTGCTTATCTCCCTTTGGTGGAGATAAGACATATGGGTCACATGACATCCACGTAGTGATGTCACTCTATACAGTGACAAAAGCAGCAGTCAAATTTAGTCTAGTTTTCAGCAGCTAAACTATAAGGTTGCTTTCTTTAAAAGCCAAATCCTCCTCCCCCCCCCCCTGCAATGGCCCAGGCAGAGGCTAAATCTGCCTCCCCAGCAGCTTACAAATCCTTGGTGCTTTTTCCCTTTGTTATTAATTCTCAAGAATAAAAAAAATGTATAAATTCACTTTCATCATATGTTTTATTACAATTCTAATCATCACTTTTTAAAACAATAAACATTGCTGGGGAGTGAAGATATTTAAAATAATAATGGTGTCAAGAGGATAACTGTCCTTTTGACAGACAGTTTTTTTTTTATGGGCATGAAGTTTCAAGTTTGCCAAGATATCTATGGACTCTGATTTGTATTCTGTATAAATCTGATGACAAACTACCTATTAATACCCAGTTCATTTTCTAAGGTAAGGCCTGAAAAATAGCTAATAGGAATTCTAACATTCAAATCAATAACAATGTTTGAATACACATAAACTTCCAATATCCTTTGTGAGCAGTGAAATTTGTGGGTTGGCTTACAAGAGAATTCCATTGAAGGAGATGATGGAAATAAGTATGAATGAAGTAATTGTTTCCATGAGGAAATACTTTGAAATTTGAAGTAGAAACTAGCAGGAAGGTTCTGTAGTAATAGTTTTACCAGAACCCATCACTTGAGGACTTTCAACAGAAAGTAGCTGAAAGAGAAAATGATGCCATAATCAAGATGTTGACATTTCACACTACTTTGAACAAAAGGTTAGGAAGAAAGCCTCCATCAATACTGGAAAAAGCAATAACAGCTACTGAACTTGAAAAACCTTTTTTCTGAAAAATTGTTTTAATAGTAAGATTTCATAAATTTCAACCAATGATAGCACTGGCTGTTCAGTCAATGAATGATGAATGTTTCCATATAAGAAAATGGTTGATATAACCTTTACCATTTGGGCACCTCAAGGTGGTGTAATGGTTAGCAAGCTTGTCTCACTAGAACAATTATGACTGGGTAGTGAGTTTGGTCTTCACTGGGTGCCCCATACTTTTGGCCTTGCACCACATCTGAGCTACGCTTGGAAAATTACTATAACCTTTACCATTAACATAGTCAACAATACCTGTCATATTCCACAAGATGCAGAGCAAAATCTTCTATGGATGAAGTACAGATTTTGGTGTTGGGTTTGGCACAAGATAGTAACCACTGCTTTTTGTGCTTCTTTTTAATATATAATACCCGTTTCTTGGCTGTACGTGTAGTGCAATGGTTATCAGGATGGAAATTGGAATTGGCATGCTCAGTTTAAATTCCAGCTGAGATTGATGTGTTCACTTTCGTATTAACGTTCTTGGGAAAAGCATGACTATCTTTTTTCCCTAGCTATGCGATAAATAGCAAGGAAGATTGGGCTCTTTAGCCTTGGGTAGTAACTAGTCTAGAAGAAGGACGACACTGAATTCAAAACTGTAGAGAAGACAACAGGAAAACATTTCACTATCTTTTCCCAACAAGTCATGGAAATTATCAGATAAAGATAAAGAAAAGGAATATGTAGAGAGCCATGTCACCTACATCCTGAAGGAACATGGCATTTAAAAAAGAATTTAATCCTTAATAACAACCCAGTGAAGAAAATGGAGATGTTCATCCCTAGTTCTTGAGTATTATATTTGATTCTCTGATGAGAGTTCATAGGTTAATTCAAAATACCTTCTTAGATAACTTTTAACTTTCTAATGTTCTTGGAATGATGATAATGGTGGTGGTGGCTGTCATTGTCATCATCATCTTCATCAGTCCAATGACTAGGAATGATCATACACTTGTTATGCAGCTGAACCTCTTGTCATTTCTCTCCACTTGTGGTTGTTGTGCACCAATGTCTGAGTTTCTGTGAACAATCCTCCAGTCTATTTAATGACATTGTCATACCATTTTCCCTCTGTCTGCTTATTCTTTTGCCTAAGTGTTGTAACCTAGGGAAGGTTAGTGAATAGAATAATCCCACAAAGATTGGTAATGAATGATAATACTTAGGACAAGAACAACACATATAAGATTTGCCAGCAGTGCATAGAAGTCAACTGCTAGAAGTGAGTTAAGTGAATTCCACAATGAATCGCCAACTGCAGACCAACATACAGTATTTACTACTGTATTTATGTGAATGGGGACATACCCATTATCGTCCGTAGGTATGCTACAACACTAAGGTAGTTCCTAGTAGGATAGCAGTGAAAAGATTGCTGACCCTTTTGATGTGTCCATACCATTTTAACCTCCTCTTCATGATGGTGGTCATGAGGTTTTCCAATGGCTCTGTTTCTTATTTGACTTTGTCTTGTACCATGTCATTTGTGATGCTGTCTATGCAGGAGATAGTTTTGTAGCATTTCATTTCTAATGCATGGACTCTTCACTGTAATTCAGGCTGCTAATGTACAAGATTTGCAGGAAGATTGAGAAGGTCAATGCATGCAATGTTGCCCAAGACACACTATGCATGAATGAATTGTGATGTACATGTATAGTTATATATGACTTTTTGTTCAGTCTTTGATTTTTTTCACAAGTGCTTGCTTAAAGAGAGACTGAAAAAATCTTTATGTAAAGAGGTTGTTTTGTTGAACAGAATGATCATAGTTGCTCTTTTTAATTTTAGTAAATCACTGTTTGTTTTTCATGCATACTCACTGCACTTGTATTTTTCATTGTCTTTGTTGTATAAATATATTTATGAAATTTATACAGCAGGCAATAAAGAACTTGACCTTTATAAATGTATTTATATCCCATGAGATTAGATATTATCAGAATGCTAAATGATGCACAGCCTTAACAGAAGAGATGATAAACTATATCTACATTTTGTTGTTTACTGTTTAATCTTGATTTCTGATACAAGTTTTTTTTTTAAATTTGCATAGTTAAAAGTTGTTATTACTAACCAAACAATCTAATATATTAAATTTTTGTTGTGTATGATACACCTAATTTACATAAGCGGACTACCGACCATATAAATATGGGTTGGTACCGGAAGACGGGGAAGATAGTAGAGATTAAGAAATTGAATCCAGAGACTCTGCCCGACTGCGATTTAGTCAACCCATTATGCAGGAACAGTCTTCCCAAGAATATACCAAACTGACTGTAAATATTGTGTACCTATTCTTTGTTTCAATACATTTTGTTAACGTACATTTTGTGTTGTATTATTCCATGCTTATTTAAGCTTCAACAATTTTAGAGATTCCCTGACCGACACAAGTAGCATCCATAAAAAATGAAAAGGATAATATTTTCCGAGGTAAATGAGTAACATAAAGAAATCAATATTTGATCACGCAGTGAATTACACAGGTGGTTATTTATTAAAGAAATTTCAACAATTATTTTTTTTTATTTTTGCACTGATTTATGTCCCCAATTTATAATCATTTGAATGATTGATTTTTTTGAGTCAATTTTTTTATACCAGCAATAAAATTTAAAAAATGAGAAAAAATAAATATATTAAAGATAAGTAAGAATAACTGTTATGATGATCAAACTTAGTAGTCAAAAATGTTCTATGTACACTGACTCAAAGTTACCCATGAGCTATACCTATAGCTCTCTTTAAGCTAATTAACTATTAGCTAAACCATTCAATTACAAAAACAAATACAATTTTTATGTCAATAATAAAATTAGAAAAATAAGAAAATAAATACCTTTAAAAAAAGAAAAAAGACATCACCCATTTTATAAAAGTTATTGTTATTCTGTTTATTTTTGTTAAATTTATTCTTTTGTCAGTGTTTCTGTGGGTTATTAATTAAATGCTTGTTAACAGAATGGTCATTCTTTATTAATAATGGACAAATGAAAAAATAAAAATTTTCATGATGCCAAAATGAAAATAATGAACTGAAACTTATACATGAAATAATAGATGGCAAGCATGGATGGAATAAACATATTATAAGTTGTGTTTAACATTAGTTATCATGGGAGGATTGTTCTGCAAGGAACAAATGCAGGCAAGCTAAAGAGAAATGACTCAACAAAAATGTGCAGAAATAAAAAGAATGATTATCACAGATATTCATAGGCATATGATAACTAACAGGACAAAAGACACCTTCATCAACAGGCTACATAAAATCCAATGAAAGGGCACTAATATTAGCAAATATTAGCAGTTTGGGAGTGATAGCAAAAAGAAAATTTATTAAGTACTACAAAGTACAGGAAATTGTGAAGAGCCATGATTGCCAATGTCCTGGACAGACACGGTACATACAAGAAGGTGATGGGATGAAAATATAGTTAACAATAATACCACTTTGCCAACTAAAATAATTAATGCCTATTTTGTTTTACATGAATTAAATTAAGCCATAATGTGATTTTAATACACAAGCCATCTGTTCTTACCGCCACCTGTTTGTGATAATCAAAATGGCTTTCATGAATAATGAGTTGTGTTACAAATAACCTCCATGTCCCATTAATATAAATTAACTGGAAAGATCACTCTCTAACTGTCCACATGATATAGGGTGATTGCTATCTATTAGTTTGTATATATTAAATGAGCAACATGAAGAAACCAATTCTTGATTACAAGATGATTTTGATTATTTATCAAAGTAACTTAATCAATTATTTTTTTGATTTTTAGATAGTTTTATGCTCCCAATTTGTGATCATTTGAATGAATGGTTTTTTGAGTTAGTCTTTTATAACTGACTCAAAAAATCATTACTAAAATAATAAAATCACCAATAAAATTAGAAAATTAAAAAAAAAAAAATATTAAAAATAAGAAAGAAAAACATAAGCCATTTTATAAAAGTTAATATTAGACTGCTTATTTTTGTTAAGTTTATCCCTTATATGTCATTAATTAAATTCTTGTTAACAAGTGAGTGAGAGAATTTGCCTACCCTCTATTTGCTCACTACCAAGCCAAAAACCTCACTGAAGAATCTTGAAGGGAG
This sequence comes from Acanthosepion pharaonis, assembly GCA_903632075.3. Lineage (NCBI taxonomy): Eukaryota > Metazoa > Mollusca > Cephalopoda > Sepiida > Sepiidae > Acanthosepion > Acanthosepion pharaonis. The sequence goes on from CAHIKZ030000622.1 coordinate 710,691, forward strand.
GAACTTATTTTTTTTTTACTGCTAGTTGCTGATTAGTCAATTCATGGACCAATGATAAGACCCCAGTGCATCCTGCTTCTTTTTGTTTTTCTTGCAGGACTTGTGACTGTTTATTAGGAAATTTTTTCTTCTTAACCCTTAACCTTAAATTATTCTCCTTTATTCTACCCCCACAAAATTATACAAATGAAAAAAATAAGACTTTTAATGATACCAGAAAGAAAATGAAGAATTAAAAACTATACATGAAGAAGTGATAGAAGCCAGCTAACAAAATAACATTACTATGACATTGCAATGTTACACAGAGGTGACAAAAGTTATTTTTTGTAAACTACTTATGAGGTACTGACAATGTGACCTTGTGTTAAATAATAGTTTAGCAGACTATTACTTTTTAGAGAAAGTATATCTTTGCTTTGACTTCCTGTGGTTGAACATGGGGTCAGATACAAGTCATAATATGGGAAGTTAATTTTGATTGGCTGAGTTAGTGTGGGAAAGGAGATAGAAGAAAGGTTTCAGGGAGTTGGTTCTTACATATCAAGCAATGTAGATGGGTTCTCTTTTGTGTCTGAAACAGCTCCCCAGTGAGGGGGGAATGACCCACACTGAATAGTTATTAGATGTCAGCATTAATAAAATAGTTAAGCTAAAATTCTCTGTGTTGAGTTCTTTTATCTCTGGGCCCAAAACATCTAGCGATCTCTGGCCAAGAGAAGATGAGATGAGTTTGAGACCACACCCACCAAGGGGATATGCAACACTTGTAAGGCTATAAATATGATGCTTTGTAATGTTACATTAACAGAAAATAGATAATAAATTGTCAGAAGATATTATAACATGCATTTATCTAAATTAATGATTTTTGATTAAAAAAATATGTAAAGAAACTGTATATATATTGTTAAAGAATTAATGGATTTATTTTTAATTTGACATTTTTATTACTTCAAATGTTATTATAGTTGACACTTCATGGCTGAGTGGTAATGCACATCATATCAAATGGTGATTTCCTTGACAAGAGGGACAGAGGTTTAATCTCTGCTGGCGAACACATTTTATTTACTATGATTTATCAAATGTGCAGGCCAACAGACATAATACACACAGTTTAATAAATAGAAATGGGGTGTCTATTTCAAATACAAAGAGGTCATTATAATAAAGTTTCAAGTAATAAAAACATTGTTAAGTAAAGAGAAAATATTTTGATGTTATAATTGACCAGTGTAGAATTTTTTTACCTACAGCACTTCATAACATTACCATAATGTTGTGACAACATTGGAAATGAGTGATCAGTTTTGGGTCAAGAAAATTGTTGATTGCAACATTACAGTAATGTCTCTACAATGTCAAATCTTTCCAAACTAAAATACAATGCATCCTTAGTGCTACAAAAATGTTCCATTTTAGCTGTAAAGATAAAGATGGATGAAAAAGGCATATTATTAGTTTAGTTTGTTGTACTCTGTCAGAACTCTAATTCTTTAACTCAAAGAGAAGTGCTCACTTCAACATTCACAGCACATATGGCAAAAACAGACCTTAATTTCGTCCAGGTTCACACCCATTTCTGAAATACAGTGCAAAAATGCCAGGGTCATAAACCATATTTTCTGACCAATCAGAAAAAGCCTATTCAGATATTCACAGAAATTGTTTCTTAGTGATTGACTAACTAAAAATGCAATGCTGATTCCTCCCACAAAGGCAACCAGGCTGGCATTAGTGACAGACCTTATGGCAGGTAAACTTAAGCAGGCCATCAGCAGTATCACCAAGGCACTTCTATCAGCAGTAATGCCTTTGGCTAGTGACAAAACAAACCAAACCTCAACTACTATAATGTGATAATTCATGATATATTTCTCCAATGAGTTTATCTCACTTGACTACTTATACATGTCGATTTACTCCACGTATCTTTCTCGACTCCTATCCAAATGAACATTTAATTCTCCGACTGATATACGATATCTAGGAATGAGCAAGTGATCAAACTTTGTAAAGCATGGGGAAATAAAAAAAACACTTTTACTTATCTCAATCATGTCTTATCACCATTTGTTGTTTTGTAACCTCCACTTTTTTCTTGCTGATAAAAAAACCACTGTTACAAGTTTAATATTAGTTGTTATAAGATGAAAATACAGTTAACAGTAAAACCATCTTACCAAATAAAATAATTAATATCTCTTTTATTTTTAATTTTTTAGTGTCTAATTAAATTTATTCCGAAATGGGATTTTTTATACATGAACCATCTGCCCTTACCACAATACATTTGTAATAATCAAAATGGCTTTGACAAATAATGAGCTGTTTGAGTTACAAATAACCTCTAGGTGCCATTAATATAGATTAACTGGAAAGGTCACTGTCTAACTTTACACTTGATATTGTGTGATTGGTACCTATTATTTTGTTTGTTTTATATAGTTTTACTTAATGTTTATTACATTTTGTGTTATTATAGTACTGAGATAAACTGTTAAAAGGCAAGATAATAATTGACATTAAACAACCAGTTGATTAATAGGGGGAGGTAGGAGGCTTCATTTACCAAGCATACCACTTTTGTTTGTTAGTGTCTTGAACTCGCTGACCTAAAACATTGGGGCTTCCAGTCTCTTCAAAAATATTAAAAAAAATATGGTTGCATTGCAGTATGCAATTGATAATGAGACATTTTCAGTTTTTAAGTCTCTTTCTCATGGAGCCAATATTGGTATTCTAATATTTTGAAAAGAAATATTATCTCTCTCATAAAGAGTCGATACATTTGCATATTTTTTTCTGATTATTGGAAACTCTTATTAAGTATTTATGTCCTAAACCAGACAGTAGCTATTCTTTAAAATAATGAGTTGTCTCAAAAGTAAGCAAATATTGAAATTTTCTAAACTACACCTACTGTTTATATATTTTAGAAGATAATGTCAACCACAGTTGGAAATTTAAGAAAACATAGGATTAAAGTTAGATTATAAATGATATTTGCAATTCCTATGTAACTAGGCATGTGAATAGTTGTTTGTTTAAGTATAAACAAAGATGGTACACTGGCAAACTCAGGCATATATATACATGTATAAAGGGTGGTGTGAAAAAGCAGTTCAGATAATCAGTCAATGTTATAGGTTTGTAACCAGTCTTGAAAACATTGTTAACTGCTTTCATGCTGCCTTGCATGTTCATGTCCAACCACATCAAAACATGATGTGCAGTTTGTATCTCCCTGCAAGGTTAGCTTGGGTTATGTTTGAGACCCCACTCTCTCTTGAGCTTTGTATTTCTTGTATATCAAAGAAAGTTGATTCAGCTTGACCTAATAGGCATTTATGTAAAAGTGGACATAACAGACTATGCGCATATTTGAATTCTGCTCACCAATACCATGAAAACTTAAAAATCAAATCTTTTCTTTCTTAAAAATATGTTTTGTTCATTTATAAATTGATATTATTACTTGAACTTAATGCAAAGTATTATAATTTAATTACTATCTATTCTTCATAACATGTTAACTGTCATAATGAAAGAAAATTCACAACATTAATATAACATGTACACTTTTTTTTGCCAAAAAAAGTAATGACAAAGAACACAAACCTCCATCTAAATTACTTCAATATTGAAAAATTTCTTGTACTCTGTCATAACTCCAGTTTCTTTAACGGAAGTGTCCACTTCAACATCCACAACCCATATGACAAAAACAGACTGTAATTGCATCCTGCTATTATGCAATATGAGACTTTGTATATGGCAGTGAATGTTGAACAATCTTCTCACAGATGAAGAAAAGACTTGAAGCAATAAAAAAAATGATCTTCCACAGAAGGATATTGAGAATACCATGAACCAATCACGTGATCAACGACAAAGTTTTAGAGATAATGGAAGCAAAATGGAAACTTATACTTAGAATCAGAAAGAGGTAGTTGAAATTTCTAGAGCACATAATGAGGAAAGTATGCTTGAAATTTTGATACTCACATGACAGATTGAGCACAAGAGGGATAAAGGAAAACAATGCTTAAGCTACCTTGAGTAAATGGATTGCAAGGTTTAGGAGAAATAACAAAAAGAAAAAATTTTATTAAGAGCTACAAAGACAGGAAATTGTGGAGAGCCATAATCACCAATATCCTGAAGTGACATAACATATAGAAAAAGAAAAATCCATTCATATAGATATTGATAAACATAGACATGCAATAATATTTTCAATTTGATTTTCAGCAACAGTTAACAGATTGGTTCTGCAAACCAAGTACAAAAACATGGATTTTTTCATTAAAACATTTGGATTATTTCTATGTTCTTGTTCTGTACATATCAGATATTGCTACATATTTACAAATGAGAGAGAAAGAACAAAAACAGTGATGCATCTGTACTAATTTTGTCATTGATTATAAAAGTATTGTACATTTCTTATTTTCATACTTGGATAAACTTAACTGCACAATCCATAAGATTATCATGCAAATGACAATGCAGTATTTAAAGTTAATGTTTAATGGCAAGCTATATTGGAGTTCTAGCTAAAGAAGCCAGACAAATCCAGTAAACTAAAATATATCTAATCAAACTAAACCAAGAAAAGCTAAGAGGAAGTGGATCAATCAACCAATCCTTATTGGGTACAGTAAAATCAATCAGCTCTTAGGCCAAGTAGAACAAAATTTCAGTTTTAGTATGATGAATGAGCTATTCTATAAAAAAAATGAAGCTTTTTATAGAATAAATCCATGTGTATTGTCTATTTTAGAAGGATAGACAAAGATTGATAACAGAATTTACTTAAAATTTGGAAAAAAACAAGATATATTCTTTTTCTTTCTTTCTTTTTTCTTTCTCTCTTTCTTTTCTTAAGTCGGGAATAAATGTATTGGGTCAGAACAAAAGTTTTTAGTGCTTTTTAAGTGAATTTGAAAGACAATGTTTAGATATAAGTATATAGATTTATTTAACTACATATGTTCCATTTTGTTCCACTATTTTTGCCATGTTTGAGGTAACTTCTTGATTCCATCCTTCCAGAACAGGGTACTTTTCAAGGTAATGAACTGGTCTAAGTAGTTTTTACCGGTTTCCAGAGAATTAAACTTCTTTCCATTAATTTTGTAGGGATCAAAATAAGTGGTAATCTAAAGTTGTAAGTTCAGGTGAGTATGGCAGGTATAGTAGGACTATCCTATTAAGCTGTAACAATTTCTGCCAGCTCTGCAAAAAATGTGAGGTCTGCTGTTGTCTTGATGCAAGACAACACTCTCCTGATTACCTTTTCTGGACATTTTTTTTATTGATTGCCATCTTTAATTGTTCCAATTGGAAACAGTATTTGTCTGAATTTAATATCTGATTTGTGGAAGGAATTCACAATACCCTTCCAATTTCACCAGAAATTGGGGAATATAACATGAGCGCCTTTTTATATAATTTTTAACTACCCAGTAATCTCAAAAATTTATGAAAATATTCTTCATAACCTAATGTTTTATTGAATTTTAGGTAATTTGGCTTTAAATTTATTATAGATACTGCTCTTATTTTCTGATAATGTCATGTAAGGAACTCTCTATTTATAAAAATCTGCACGTTTATACACACACACATAAAAAAACATAAAAAAATTAAAAATTCTTTTAAAAATATTGAAGGTAGTTGAATTGTAGTAAGCTCTTACATTTATGATTAGCAAATATAGTTTTTACTTAATAACAATATCACCTAACCAGTACAAGTTAATACAGAAATTTAAAAGATTTAAAACTTTATAAGTTATTCTAATTAAAATTTAAAAAAAATGAAAACAATTCTTGTAAAAATTCATCATTCATTGAAAAAAAAATTTTGTTAAGACAATATTCATAATATAGGTGCTGCCATGAAAAAAAATGATAAAAATAAGCACACCATGATGAAAATATATGCCAAACATAATGAAAACATAGTTTTATCATCAAAATCCTTATGTTATTATTAAGAAGAAGGATCAAAGTATTTTCGATTATTTAGTTAAATTTTTTACTCCTTTTTAGAACATTCAAAATTTTGATTAAAAACCTTGTTTTTCTTTCATCATCGGTTGTACTAATTTTTAGCATAGCAAATTATAGCCTCTTTATATAATGACAGGCTCATTGATTTGGAAATTCTTGCAAAAATCAAATAATTGTTAGATTTTAATTAAATTTTCAGGTCTTATTAATGAATGAAATTATTTTTGAATTTTTTTTATTACAAAATCTTGGTAAAAATCATTTTTTCGTGTGTTTCAACCCCTTTCTTAATTTTATGAAAACTTGAAAAATTCAATGTGATAAATTTCAGTGACTATATTAGTTAAAACCAGAAGTCTTTGAAGAATTTAAATCACCGATTTATTTATTTATTTTTTTTTTTGCAAAATCGGACCCCGTCTTACCAAAATCTGTTCTGAATCGAAAAATGGAAAATGCCATAAAACCAAAACCAAGGCATTATTTAATTAGAGAAGCTTTTAATTGGTTTTGTGAATAATATAGTAAAGACAATATTGTCTGAAGAAAAAATTTTTGATGAAAAATGAAGTTTTACAAGATTAGTTTTCATTTTTAACAATTTTAAATTGAATAATATATAAAGTTTTTGAATCTTTTATAATTCATTTTCAATATGATATTTCTTAGAAAATACTGTTATTAAGTAAAACTATATTTACTAATTATATATTGAAAAGCTTATTACAATCTGACAACCCCAAGTATTTTTAAAGAATTTCAATTTGTTTTTGTATATGTGATTACGTGCAGAATTTATGATGTACAAACCTGTTAAGTTATCATTAAAAGGTCATGTGTTTTAAGGGTCATCTCTGTCCTATAGTTAAGTATGGTGGAACAGATGATAAAGTTTATAAACTTTTTCGTCTGCTCCACCATACTTAACTATGAACATGATCAGCTATCAATAAATCAATTAGCACTTTAGAAAAAAGACGCCGTAGTTAAGAAATGTTAATTTCATGCTATAAGTAATATTTGTTGCAAATCAGATTAATTTAACTTGAAATTTGTTAATTTTCCTCAAATAATGTTTCAGAAATATATATTTTATTTTTTCAAGATTTTTAAAACCAAGAATTAAATGACGGATTTTTATTGATTCCGACCAATATAATTTCTGTTTGAAATACACAACAGAGTATTTTGTTTACTGGAAATAGTAAATTTTAAATCCTTCAGCTTTCAATTAAAGCTAAAAGGAAAGCTTCAAGAAAGCTTTTTCATTTAAAAAAGTTAATATTAAACCTTATGTATATACTGAATTAATGGAGGGGGGGTACCTAACTCATTCATAAAAGCATTTAAAAGCTTTTCTAATTGAATAATGTATTAGAATTATTGCATTTTTATTTTACAATTCAGAGCAGATTTTCAGTAAATGGGGATCCTGTTTTGCAAAAAAGAAAAAGAAAAAAAAAACAAAAACGAAATGATGATTTAAATTCTCTGTTCTTAAAGTTTTGTGCATAACTAAAAACATTAATTTCTCGAAATTTCATAAAAAAATTAAATAAGTGGGGGCAACAGATGTAAAAAAAATATTTTTAAGATTTTCTAAAATAGAGAAATATTTTAAAAATAATTTAATTTATTTGTGATTAAGTCTTGAAAGTTTCATTAAAATCCGACAATCATTTGATTTTTGCAAGAATTTCCAAATAAGTGTATTTTTCACCGCAAAAAAGATGCTGTAATTTAAATTTTCCATACTGATTTATGGTCTCCTGTTGACGCAAGAAAAAATTTAGCCAAAATTTCGAACGATCTAAAAAGGCTAAAAAATCCTTTGGTCTTTCCTCTTAATAAAGATTTTTAACGATAAAACTTTATTTTATTAAGTTTGGGGCATTTTTTTTTTTCATTGTGTATTGTACCTCTGTAAAAGTCATGGAACCCATTTCCCGCGGATAATGAAGGACGGTTGCACATGTTGCGACAAGGTGGTTTCTTTGCTGATAAAAAAAAGCGTTGGGAAACTCTCCTGTGTAAAGTTTGGAATCCCCTGGAAATATGTATGGGGCGGGTTATGATTCAGTCTGTGAAATTAGCATTGTTTTATAGACTGATCCATAACGAAAAGTGTTATAAAATAAAATGACATATCTTGGCTGATTTACTTACTCAAGAGCGAGAACCGGATGTGAACGGGACAAAGCCCCGTCACAAAATGACCATTAACTTTCTTTACAAATGTTTCCGACACACGTGTTCCGGTCGAAAAATAAAATAATAATTAAAGTGCTCTATTTTTCGTCCAATAAAAATGCTTCCCTCCTAATTATACTCGCTTCGTTTCTCGAGCCTGTTAAGCCATAAAAAAACGCTATAAAAGGGGTCACAGGGAAGTTCAGCAGCATAATGTCAATGGCTCAGGAATGCCCACGTTAAAAAGGCCTTGTGCCACATGACACCCTCGTGGGGGGGGGGTGACTGAATATCGTCAACAGGTGGCCACAAAGGAGACCGGTCACGTTTAGCAGCTGTCAGCAGGAGAGCGTCAACATGTGTGAACTACTATGAGAGATCGACCTAGATCCGAAATCCGGCTTATGAACTTTACCACACCAAGGTAGCTGTCCTAAACCCTTACGTTCCTGTTGAAATAAACCACGTAAATCTGTTTCTACTGTTGTATTTATTTCTTGCAACCATACGCTTGTCTATAACAAAAGTTTTCTGTCGCCATTTTGTGAAATTTAATTTGGGCAACGATCCTAATTTCGTGTGATACTTGGAATTTAATTGGTGAGTAAAATAATCTTGTGCAATCAAAAAGGAATGATAACACAGATCCAAGTTGGAAGGAATAGATAGTATTATTTATTTATTTTTTGTTATATAAAACGAAACGGTTTAATTTGAGAACGTGTGAGTATTGGTCTCTTTTTTTTTTTTTAGTTTCCACCTTTTTTTTGTTACTCTTTCCTCTCAGATGACATACAGTGAATTTTTCTTACGTGAGAACACTACAGAAAAAGCATAAATTAACCGAATTTTTCCATATTAATTTTTCGATAGGTTTGTGGAATTACTCCACTTGTCTGCCAAAGATCTGTTAATGACCACTAGATGGCGTTGCCAAAGAAGTATATATATGAAAAAGGCGCGGAAGTCAGTTTCTTTTCAGATTTTATTCAAAGATTGTTTGAGACCTGTGACGTATCTTGTTCCTTTCTACGTAACTTTTCATTCCCCAGCGAACCTCAAGTCACAGAACATAACACGGAATAGTATATACAACGTATACCTTAATTTCCCACAGGTATCTAATTATATCAAACTAGCAGATAAAGAATTCTGCGAAAAGCGTAAGTATTTTTTTATAATCTTTAATGAACTTAGGCATTACCTTCATTCACCTTTTTGTATTCTTTCCAATAGTTTGTTCAATCCATAACATGTTAATTGTACGTGATTATTTATATATTTTTTTTCTTTCTCTTGTTGGTAAAATCTTTAATGCTGACACTATTCTATCACTAAAATATTTTTCTCCAAATTAAACCATTCTCTCAGCAAATTAACTTAGTGTTCTTGCCATCCTATATTGTTGGAGGGGGTTCACATACTAATTTTTTTTCTGTAGACTTCACGGCATTAATTCATTCGATTTTTTTTTTTTACATAAAACATTCAAAACTATATACATAGGAATATAATTTTTAGAAAGTTAAATGGTTTTGGGGTGTAAGTGGCGCGAAAGCAGTATCAAGAATGAGTAAAAAAAAAAAAAATCATTAAGAACATTTTGAGACCAATGAATATGACTAGCTAGCTGAAGTAAAGTTGGGATGGTGGTAGCCAACATCTTCCCACCCCATAACTTTTGGCCATATATGTATTCTACCATTAAACAGTGCATTGAATATTGGTGCCATATTTAGTCTATATATACCTCGCCAAAATCCAAAGGCTGGCTTGTGATACTGTAGGTTGTAACGTGCTTTTCCTATTTTCTAAATATTTTCATGGCACATTCTAATAATGATCTCCTCTTTGGTATATCGACTGCATTAATTTTTAAGCGTACTACTAGATTGGCAACTAGGTCTCATCGTTTTTGTCGAAATAGCTAGATATAACCGTAAGTTCTATTCTAATAAAGTTCCTTTTCTCGCACTCCTCACCTGTAGAACTCTCTTCCACTTTCTTGCTTCTCTGCCACCTACAATCTTAAAAAAATTTAAATGTCAATCATTAATTTCTCTCTTCCTGAAACCTGTTCTTTTATTGTCCTTTCTCCTTACTAAAGTCTTCTCATTCTCTTCCACTCTCATTGAGTAACCCCTTGCATCTTTGGCGCGAGGTTTTGATTGAGCATATTTACCTGTTCTGTTCATCTTTACCGACTTCGCGGTGCAATTCTCGTGTTTGTACAAAAATGACCCCAATAAATAAAAAAATTTGTAAAGAAAACCTTTCTGACTTTGAGAAACGTACACACAGGTCAGAAACGAGTGCGCTTTCTATCGTGAATGTCTCTACGCTGTCGTTTTCCGACGTAAAGACTGATACCTGACTGTTGACGTTAAAGAGTAAAGACTATTATTTTAAGTCCTCACACTCCTATCTAATTAATTGAATGACTATGAGTGTGATGATTTTTTAGTTCACATTGACGAATTGTTGTTTCTTGTGGCTTGAAGTGCTTGAGATGAAATTTCGAAAAAAAACTTTCGACGCAGTAAAAGGGGGTGAATCCCAGAAGAGAGCAGCAACAGCCTGGTAAGGGTTGCAAAAGGAGTCCTCCTCTTGCGACCTGCTCTAACTGGGTCTACTAGTAACTGAAAAAAAAAGTAATCTTTTAGCACTACAATTAATCAGTCACGCGTCCGCTGGTAGAGAAGAAAGTTTACTGAGAGTACGGAGGACGATTTTTATAAGGAGGCTAACGGTAACCGCTTTCCATAATCCTCCTACCAAGACCATAAGTATCAATTGGTCACTTGCTTCCAGTTGAGCTGGGCACAATTCCCCAGAGGCTGAAGCAACTCGTCCGTAAGTACCACCCTCTCTCTTCCTCTTTCCATTTCTTCACAGAAAAACTTTAACAAGGAATATAGTCATCTTTCACTTGACTGGTTTCAGAATGGTTTCTGAGGCAGCAGCAAAAGATCATTCCCGGAGGAACTGCTGATTTTATTGCATTGATATAGAGAGGAAAAAAAAAAAAAAAAAGCAATATGGTAGAAAAATGGTTTCGTACAAGTCTTTTTTATTATTTAATTAAAATTTAATTTAAATCTAAACTTTTTATAAAAAATAAATTTTAATAAGACTTTTTTGTTTTTATTTATACATTTTATTAACCACTCAGAGAAAAGATATAAAATAAAATTTTAAACTTTTTCATAGTCTATTTCAGCACAACTGCTACAGTGGTAGAAACATGTTTTACATACAGGGTGGTCCGAAACTCACATCCCTAAAAAAAAAAAAAAAAGTAATGAGAACAATAGAACACGTAAGTGAAGTCATACAAAAACGTGCTGGATTCAGTTTATTCGCTTTCATTGACGCCAGTACATCGAGACAATTTCGTGTCAGCCATCTAAAATGGAGAATTTGTATGAGGTGACAAGACTTTCGGACCACCTGTACTTTTTAACTTTTATCTTCTGTTGCTTTCTCATTATTCTAGTCATTTTCCAGGTTGACAATTGTGTTCCGTGTGTCCTCAGGACGTGTACAATCAACAAAAATAATTTTACATATATTTTAAAAAAAGACCCTCAGAATGACATTAAAATCAGCGAAAATTTTAGTAGTTGTGCTTAGTTTTTGTAACTTAACATATGAATGTTGGTAGGAAAAAAAAAGCAAATTTTAATATAGTGAGGGGCACAAAGCATTGCCCAGGGCACCCCCTAATCGGGGTTGCTCCGACCCTGACCCCTTAGTATACCTCCTAGTCCGTTCTGACATCCATTTTTTTTTTTTTTTTTTTTTTTTTAACACATAGCAGTTTTCCCTTGCCTCTCAGTATATCTTGTGAGTCTCATATTCTTGAAAACCTCTTTCCTCACTTTATCCCAGAATTTCAACTGCCTCTGTGATTACATTACTCAAAGTATTTTCTTTCTATTTTCCTTAAAACTTCGTCGTTGCTCCCATATTCTGCCCATGGCATTTTCGGCATCCTTAGATAGAACCACATCTTTTGCTTCATTCAAAGTCAAATCTACTCTTCATCTGCGAGGAAATTGTCTAGTATTATTCACGGCCATATAGGAGGATTAATATTGTAAATTAAATTCTGTTGCCAACGAAATTTTCATGTTTGGTAATATTTTGTTTAGCCTTTTGGAATGCATCTTTCGATATTCCTATATGAATTTGGATTTTTGTTTAAGATTTTCCGTTGTCTGTTTAAGACACTTCTCATAAGAAGATGTACATTTATTTATTTATTTACTTATTGATTTCTCTGCTTAGTCTCAGAACCTAATACTTACCAAAGAGAAAATAATTTTGAACTCAATTAAAGATACCATATTCACATTGGTGTAATTTTTTTTTACTAGTCATCCGTGGTATAACTGGGTTCGTCAAGGCTTGCCAAAATACTCTCTTGACACTCGGAAGTTGTTGGCTGTTGTAAGATTGCATGTGAAACCTGCATGATACTTCTCGTCGCAGCCGACTATCTTACCGACAGCATTTTTATTAAATATTGTTTTCAATAAAATCTAATTTTGCAAAGTTTACTTTCAAATATTTTATGAACATAGACAATTCATACAATTATCATAACTGAAAATTAAATGTTGATTTTATTGTTAATTGAATTATCTTTAACAAAAATAACTTTTGCTAATCCGACAGTTGCAAAAAATGCTGAAATTAAAATTTAGAAAATGATTGAAGATAATCAGTATCTAATCAATCTTTTACACTACAGTAATAAAAATTTTATTATAAAATCCATCAAACGTTTGATCAGATGAACAGGACTAATAGGGACTTCCACTTTTTCGGCATGAATTTTCGATAGCTAAAAGTTTAAAATGAATTTTTTAAAATGAAAAAACTTTCTTGAAGATTTCATTTTAGCTTTAATTGAAAGTTTAATAATTAAATTTATTATTTCCGTTAAGTAAACAATTCTGGTGCATTTCAGATAGAAACGATACTATATAGTATACATTGGAATGTCAAATTTAATTTTGACTTAAATTTTCGTAAAAACGGCCATTTTCTTGATTTTAAATTTGTAAAACAAAAATTGATCAATTTTAAAAATATTTTAAAAAAATTTCTGACACGTTATTTTAGTAAAATTAAACTTAAAGTTAAACCTGATTTGAAAGAAATGTTACTTATAAAAAATACAATCAATTAACGTTGTCGTTACTAGTATTTTTCTCATTTTTTTTTTTTTTAAAAAAATAATTTAAAAAATTCTGAGACTTCAGATCGGAGATTAAATCATAAATGCTACTTTACTAATTTTTCATGCTGACAAATAATATAGTAAAAATAAACTTTGAATAACTGTGGTGAAATAAAACTTCAATTTGCATTTTTACAATATTTGCATAAGTCTTTTCTGTGGATGTTACACTGTAAAACAGTCTGTTTATGATAACAGAATTGAACATAGAGAAAGTTCATACTTTTTTTTTTTTTTTAAATGTCATTACTCGGAGTTTACAAGGGGAAAAGTACAAACTTACTGACTTAAAGATACTGGTATGTAGTTTCAGCTGTTTGTTGATATCGAATCGCTTATCTATGTTGAAGGAATTACTTGGTGTAGATTTGTGGAGACGAACTGGCACCTTTTTTTTTATTTTATTTACCTGTTACCAAGTGTATTTACCTTATTTTACAAATTGTTCTCTGTAGTTTTTCCTCGAGGATAATGTTAGTGTTTGGTTTTGATATATTGAAAAACGTTTGTCTTGGAGGACTTCAATTTTTCATTCTCTGAAAAAAACCTTTTAGGTGCCTCCACAGATTTGCTAAAAAAAAAAAAAAAATGAAAGCTAGTTGCTTGCCGGGCAGAGCGTGGTATTGCACTAAGCTGGGTCATTTGCCGCTTGTCCGTTGTCTTCAATGATTTGGGCAAATTGTTGGAGATGTTCCAACTCAAGGTTAGAAACCTCCTTCCCTAAACAAAGCCAAATCATTGAGACGATATGACTTCCAGGGCAGATCAACTGCGGAAACAGGATCACGCCGAAGGGTCTCACTCGATGGAGCACCAAGAAGATCAAAAAGGCAGTGCACAGATACTACACTTTGATCATACTTATTTCCAATTATATAGAAATTGTGGCACAAGGCCGAGGGGGACAGGGGGGACTGGTCTTGATTAGCTGTCCCAGTTAATCACATTCACAACCCATTCATACAATACAATTTACTCATTCACCACAAGAACTTATCCATCCCCTCTCAATCCTGCAGATACCAAGATATCACATATTCACAGGGGTGGGGCTACAAAACACTCCATGAGATAAATATTTAATGAGTCCAATAAATATATAAAAATTCCATGATTAATGAGATGATGGGGAGTGGGATAAAATCCGAAAACAATCAAAATAAGAACAAATGTTAGTATGACCCGTCAACCCCTGAAAATGTTAAGAGAGGGGGCTGTGTTCTGCTGACAGACAGAATCCAGCACACCCACTAATGGAATGAGGAGGGTAAAAATAAATGATGGAATGGGAGTCAAAGGCTGACCCAGCCAAGATGAAAAAAGGGGATGAAAACAAACTGGGGAGTTTGGGAATCTCAACATGGATCATAACGAAAGAGAATGCCAGGAACAACACTTAATCACATTAACTAGGAAAACAAAATAGTGTCTTACTTAACCGGGGAAGGGTTCACATGTAACCTTCCCATTGCATTTAGGGGACTTAAAAGAGAGAATCAAGTTTAGCACTGTCCTCATGAACCATGTTCGTCTCTGTTACCCACTTTTCATTGAAATCAAATGCTTTCGATATTAAAGAACCAGATCCTGATGTGAATAATGATCATCTCGCAAGATTCCCTCCTCTCATGTCATCCACACCACCATTCTTGCCACAGCTAGCAACATGAAAAGCACTATCCACTTTACTCCAGAGAATGGGGATGACACATTGTCACATACGTACAGAAGATTGATGGGCATGAACCAATCGGGTGCAATACAAGCCATCAAATTGTCAGCATAATCACAAAAAGGGTGCACCTGAGGACATAGGTAGAAGGCATGCAAAGGTCCTACTGATGACAGTCTGGCAGATCTGCCTCACCCCATCTGAAGAGTACGTCATTGAGGTAGCACATTCTGAATCAATCACCAGCTAAGTGAAAACTCAGGGTTGCTAAGATAATTTTCCACTGGCACCCAAGACCAAAAGGAGCGCAAATCTTCTTCAGCTGGAGTTTGGGCCTGAGCCACACTTTGAGTATGCAGATGGGTCCATCAGTCTGACTAAAGAGCCCTGGAAGTGCAACCCCCTTCCAGGCACCTAGCCACAAGCTGGAAGACTTGTTGCAGTTAATCTTGCCCCCTCACCTCCCCCCCCCGTCACCTCTCATACTGTTCAAGCCCCTTCTGCACCACCTCAATGTCATTGCAGCACGACACGCAGAAACCCTGGTTTGTGCTCCACCAGGATGAACCACAATTCCATGTAGGGCTGGACTCCATGCCTCGTCCCTCAGCCAGTGAAGTAGAGGCTCCAACACCAAAGCGTAAAGTAATGGTGACAGTGAACAACCCTGTCGGACTGACTGAGATGGCACTAAAGCACCTGACTGCCTTCCATTCACCCCTACCTATAGTAGTAATAGGTGTTGTGGCAAAAGAAATGACTTACCCCGGAGATCGAAATGAGCACAGTGCAAAGTGCTGAAAAGAAAATATGGCTGCTCTTGGGGGCACAATTTATGAGTGCTTGTCTTGTCTCTATGAGACAGGATTTGCACATATGCAAATTCTGGCCTTCTTGAGACATAAAAAAACAAGGGGTTTTCTTTCTTGGGTGAATTACATTTGCTAGTCTCACAGATGGATTGACAGAAGAAAAAGTGAGAGAGACATGACTTTGTCAACTGAAAAGTGGCCAGTGTGTGGTGGTGAAAAAACAGCCCCAGAATCTATTTCCTTTAGGCAAGTGAAGATTCAGTCTGTCGGCGAACACATTTGATTTTTTTTTTTTTTTTTTTTTTTTTTTTTTTTTTTTTAAATCCCCCCTCATTTATTTTTTTCCTACCAGCTATTTTGGCTTTTGCTTTTTCACTTGCTGTAATGGCAGGCAAGGCTTTTGAGATCTGGCTAATTCTGAAATTTCATGGCCTTTCATCAGATCACAGTGTGTCTGAATGGATGGAACAGGTAGAGTGCAAGATGTGTCGGGTGGATAACATTGAGCGCACTATACCACTAAGATTGACAAGGTGGAGCTCTGTGGGTGTACCGCTTGTCCTGTGACCAGAGGGAGGACTTGTTCCAAGTGAAATGAGACCCTCTCATAACCTTCACACCAGATCCTTTTGTGGCATTTGATAAATTCATCTCGTGTGTCCTGGAGAAACCATAGACGAGTATTTGGGTAACCTGCAGACCCTGGCGCATTTGGTTGGAGAAGGTCTGCCCAATCGATGGCTGACTTGTGTGTTTGTCACAGGACTTCCTAGTCATGTCAGACAGCAATTGTGGGCCTTCTCAAGGAAGGAAAATATGACATTGGAGCAAGTTCTCACCAGGGCTTGAGCCCTCAGGATTGAGGAAGTGGAGATTGATGAGTCTGGTGTTGCTGCCGTCTGGCAACGCAGAGTCCTCCCTTGTGTCCCTGTAGACCCACTTTCACCCCCCCAAAAAAAAAGAAGGGATGGATTGCAATGCTATGAGTGTGGAGGACCTAATCACTTTGTTATACACTGCTGGAAGCCTAGGGATGGGAGGCAAGGTGACAAAGCGAAAAGGACACTCCTAGAGATACGCTGCTACCAGTGCCAGGAAAAATAAAAGGATATGTTGCATCAAGGTGTCTAGGAATCAAGGCCAGGGTCAAGAAGTAAGCACCATTCTCTCCCCACACAGACTAAAAGAGGTGATTCCTGTAATAAAGGTCCAAATTGTTAGGATAGACTGAACAGCATTGGTGGATCCCAGCTGCTCCTCATCCATTGTAAGTGGGTTGATATGTCAACCTAAAAGACGGAAACTCACCACAATCTTGATGGCAGGCAGGAAGTTCATGGTGTTTGAAGCATCATGTTGAAAGTGACCAACAGAAATCCCCTTGAGAGGGATGCACAAGTGGCGAACAGCAAGCCATTGGGATTTGACCTCCTAGGAATGGACATCATTAAGGAATTGGGCAGTATGCACATCGATGAGCAAGTGCATTTTTCTGAGGCAGCCATCACTTTGGGTGCTACAATAAAATTGGAAGAACCAGATTTTAGTGCAGAATTTGATTGACACACCAAATCCTGGACAGTGTCATGGAGGTGGTCTGGTAATCAACCACCAGAGAGACTGTGAGAACCGTCGTCAGGGAGTGTGAGGAATGTGTCGATTGTCTCATCACCTGTGCACTGGCCAGAGGGTGCTCTGGATGTTGATGAGAAATGGCACCGGGTAGCAATGGACATTACCCATTATAAGGGAACCCATTTTTTGACATTAATTAATTGTGGGCCCCACTCGGTTTACCATCTGGCGACGTCTCCACTGGCAGGATGCAGCAAGTGTGATCAGTCTGTTGTAAGCACTGTTTTGCGAGCGGGGCTCGCTGGCTGAAATTTTGATGGATAATGACACCGCCTTTTGTAGCAGCTTGTTTAAGAATTTCCTGAATGAGTAGGGAGTTCGACTCCGGTTCCATTGTGTGTACGTTTCCTCGGGTAATGGCATCATTGAGCAATACCACAGGACTGTGTAAAGGATTGCTGCCAGACGACAGTGTGCTATATCAAAAGCAGTGTACTGGCACAACACCACTCCAAAGGGTGACATATCCGCCCCCACTACAGCACCAACCAATATGATTCATCGCTATCGCATACAGCTGAAAGGGATTAATAGAATGTCAGCACTGGCACCTGACCAACAATGGGCTGTCTTCAAAATGGGTGAGTGAGAGTGGGTAAAGGTCCCCCATGGGCAATGTATGACCAAATACAAAGTTGGGTGTGTCACTGGAGTTACTAGTATGTAGAATATCTTGATTGATGGAATGCCACACCATGTCAAAGATCTGCAGCCTGTGATTGGACCAGGCCCTCAGAGTGACTATTCTGATGTATCTTCAGAGAGTGAAAGTTATAATTGTTGATAAAATGCCGGATACCCCAGTGTCCAGCATAGATGCAGCCAACACTTCTTCATTCAGTAAAATTTATCCATTTACCAAAAGAACTTATCCATCACCATTCAAATTTACATATACCACAATATCACATATTGTCAGGGGAAACCTACAAAAACACTCTATATAAAAATTTCAAAAATACAAAAATATATAAAAACTGAATGAAACCTGAAATGAGGGGGAAGGAATGAAACCCAAAAACTTTGAAACAAAAATAAATTCAAACAAAACAGATGTTAGTAATACCCATACACCACTCAAAAATAATAAGTCGCCGCTGTATTCTGCTGATAAACAGAATCAAGCAGCACACTCACTAATGGAATGGGAAGGATGAAAATAAATAATGGAATTGGGGGAAAAAATCAAAGTCTGACCCAGCTGAGATGAAAAAGAGGATCAAAAATGAAAAGGAGACTGGAAATGTCGACATGGATCATAACGAAAGAGAATGCCAGGGACAGGCCCGGAACAACACTTGTTCACTAGGAAAACAGAAAACAGTCTAACTTAAACAGGGGGAGGGTTCACAGGAAACCACCCTGTTGTGACCAAGTGGACTTAAAAAAACAAAAAAAAACAAATGTTAGCCCCTTTCCCACAAACAAACTCATTACTTTCACCCACCTTTTGATGAAATCTGTTGATATCAAATGCTTTCTATCAGTTCTGATCTTCACCGTCAGCTGATGCTGAAAGAATCTGACCAGAGCCTGATGAGAATAGCGTTCATATTGCAAAATTCCATCTGCAACATCCAAATTACCATTTGCGCCACGGCTAGCAGCGTCAGAAACACAATTCGTTTCTTCCCAGAATACAGGGGTGACACATTATCACACATGTATGCAAGATCGATGAGCATGAGAATATCGGGACTGATACGAACCATCAACTCACCTAAATAGTCCCAGAAAGGGCACACCTGGGGCCAATGGTAGAAGGCATGTGAAACCGTTACTTGAAGATCCTGTCATTAACAGATAGCACCTTCCAAATCAATCTCCAGGTAAGTGAAAATTCAGGGTTGCTGAGGTAATTCGGTGCTAGCGCCCAAGACCAGAAAGAGCGCAACTTGGTCAACGACAAGTCAAAATGTCCACAGAGTGGATCCTTCATGACCCCCTCCACTAATTCATGAGACAAGACCCTCCAAGTCCATGAAAGATCAGTGGACTGAGGAACTACCCTCAGGGCTGCTTGACACTTGCCGAGGAAAGTCGACAATCTCCTAGCCCAGGAGATGTGAAGTGTGATAGCCAGTTTAGGGAAGGTGTCCCTAACACTCCCCACCAAAATTGAATCCTCTGTCAAAACATGGTGTAGAAAAGCCAACCTCAAGGCATGTCGGTGACTCACCTAGTGTGATATTCCCAGTCCCCCATGATATGGACGCTGGACACCACATACTTTGCAGACCTTCTGCTTGTTACCACCCCACAAGAGGGTGAACAACAAGCGCTGCTTGATCACCTTCCTATGATCCTTGTAAAGAGGAAGTACAGCCAAGCAGTGAAGAATAAGAGGGAAGATGTAAGTGGCACACACCTCAGTTCTACCCTTCAATGGTGACTTCCTTAAGAACTAAGTCCTGACTGACACTCTGACCTTTGCCTGTACTTCTGACCAATTTTTCTCCAGCTGGAGGTCAGATCCAAACCACACTCCAAGAATGTGGACAGGACTGTCTGTCTAGCCAAATGTCCTTTTTCAACAACTTGATCACACCCCTGGAAATCTGGTCAGGGATGGACCCCTGCTGGAACCAGTTGTTGAACACCACTGTCAAAATCGGCACAAAGATGTGTGATAGTCTCAAGTACAATTCATAGGGTAAACCATCAAGTCCTGGAGACTTGCCACTGCTGGCCCTCTTCAATGCTAAGTAGACCTCTCTCTCTCTGACCTCACCCTTGCAGCTAGCTGCTTCAGTCATCAAAAGCTGAGGAAAGTCAACCAAATAACTGCAAAAATCATCGCCACTGAGACCAGAATCCTTGGTAAACCGGCTCTCAAAATGCTGCCAAAATGCCTTGAACATATCGTCAGTCAGCCTCAGAGTACGCCCCTCTGGGGTTTTAACCTCACGAACGTAACGATTGGAACCTCAACAGGTCTCTTCCTTGTGCAATTCTGTGCCCATCTTCACAGCTTTGTTAGATATCTTGTTTAACCTAATTACCTGACCCTTGTAGCACTTGCTAGTCTATCACTTAAGAGCCTGCCTAGCTAAACTTATCTCTAGGGGATTCCCCACCAGCCTCCACCCAGGACAGACTATCTTTAAGTGTCTTCACCTTATTAGCCTTATCTAGTATGAGCCACTGGCTATATTTGCTGGTGAAGGATCTAATCCTATCCTTAAGCCTCTCCCACCACCTATTCCCAATAAACGCACCCACTAGTTTCCGCTGCACTAGTTTAATTAGATGTTGCTGGAAGTCCCACCTGTCCAGTAAGGACAAATTGAACTTCAGTGTCCAGCCATTCTAGACCTAGAACCTAAAGCCATCCGGGCATAGATGAGTCTATGGTCTGAATAGGCTAACCAGTGGAACGCGAGACAATCTAATAAGTCTAGATTGGCCCTTCTCACTAACATTCTATCCAGGTGGGTTGCCACTTACGTGCCCATGTCCGCATCTCCTCCCTTGGATGATTGATCCGGTATCTATCGATGAAACCAAACTTGCCAATCGGATCAACCAGGCTACGATCACTCAAATACCTCCCACTAGCTCCCGGCCCTCTGTCTATATCAGGGTCCAGGATGGCATTCCAGTTCCCAGCTAAGTCTCAGTGCGATGAATCCACCAGGAACAGCCCTAACTGCCGATAAAACTAGTGACACTCCGTCTGGTTGGTGGGTGCATAAACTGCAATGACCCGAAACAAACTATTGTTCGAGGCAATATCAGCCATGATCAACCAGCCCCCTGCATTGACATGGACAAGGTCTACCCTCACAACCAGGGTGCAGTTAACCAACAACGAAACACCTCTGGCCTGTTGGTCCCCGTATGCTGAATAGACAAAGTCACTAGACAGCACACGTGCATCAACTTCACAGTGTGTCTCCAGGATCGCAGCTACATTTACACCAAAGGACAGGACATCACAAAGCAGACAGGCAGCCTTACCCTGATCCCTCAAGCCCCTCACATTTAAACTAGCTAACTTGAGAAACATTTTTTAGGTTGGATTCCCCTAATAACAGACTGAACAGAAATCTATGGGTGTCAAGACCCCGACGGATTGTTCCAGACTTCCAGTGGCCATGTCGGACGCAATTCATTTCTCTGTGACAATGTCGCCGATGTCAGTTGGGAAAGTTAATTTAATCGCCCTATATAGAGAGGGAGGGAAAGAGAACTAGGACCTTTCCTGTGCAATATTGTGCTAGTTTCTTTAGCTGGGGTGACTCAGTTCTGACCATTCTAATTTTTGGGAACGCATCTTTCGCTTTCGCTATCTGGTCCCATACTTTTAGGTTGCCCCTGGTGTTACATATGATGGTAATCACCCTGGGGGCCTGTGGTAAATTAGCTAAATCCTCTATGGGCAACCTGTTCAGAGGTGAATCTAAAAAGAGGCCTCAAGAGAGCCTTCCTCTGGGAAGAAAGGTCTGTTTCCAGGGCCTACTGTCTTTGACACACCTTTCTCCCTCTAGGGAAAAGTCTTTTTTTTCCTTTTTTCACCTGAAATACTTGGCTTGGGAAGGGTTTGGGGATGGAGAAGATGTTGCCCCACTAGTTGTCGGAGAGGGGGATGGAGAAAATGGTGCCTCCATGGGTTTTTTTTTTTCTTTGCAGAGGTATAGAGAAGGTGGAGCCTTAGTAGGGGACAAGGGAAGGCTCCAAGCCTGACGTGACTGCTGACTTTTCTCCACTCTTGCAGGCGAAACCGGGACGGGCGAGATTTCACACAGGCCCTTGTCCACCCTACTTCACCTGACTCTCTTGTCCATTTATTGAACTTTCTCTCCTTCTTCCTCATCCCTCCCTCTTTTTAGAGAGGATGAATGGGGTGGAGGCATTACTTCCACTTTCATCTCTAATTGTACCTCTTCCACAGGTTCCAGCCTAGTCTGTTCAGACTGTCTGCTTGGGTTGTTGCTGCATCTGTTGTTGCCCACTTTCATTCTCCTGCTCTTTCTGCTGTTGCTGCTACTTCACATTCGGCTGCTGCTTCACTATTTTCTTGGAGAGAGGTGGAGAGTTCCTTAACTTTTTCCCCTTCCTCACAACTTCCTTCCAAACACCAGTCACTAGCAGACTGGACAGATTTCCCCTCTTCCACAATTTCCTTGTCTGCAGCTGGTTTGGGTACTGGTGTTGCTGATGTTGTTGCTTTTGGTTTTTCTTTTCTGGAGGGGGCATGCTTTTGACAAACAATGGAGGCAACGCCCTTCCACAATGACCAAGATATTCCGATCACGACATAGCAGCATATCTGGGATGGCCACAAAGATTTCTCTGGTCATGGTAATTTCCAGCACTAAATCCCCTGTGGCCATTCCAGTTTTGCTTGATACTGCTGTCACCTCCTCTATTTGTCCAAACTTGGAGAAAAAGGCCCCTCAATCTCTCTTTTGTGATGTCCATTGGCACTCCCAGCGACAGAACTTTAGTTCTCCGAGTGCCCATGTATTCAGTTTGCAGTCGTAGCGATTTTGTTGTCAGTACGCTGCCTGCCAGTTTCTTTGCATCCTCTTTATTCAAAAGAATGTCCCATAAGGCATTAGACCTCTTGGTGAGAATTTTGGGATGTATGTGAAGGCTTTTTAAAGCCTTCTCCATGGCTTCTCTTCCAACTCTGAGTTGCCTTGTTACAACGTCCGATGTTAAGAACAAGAGTGTCTGGGTAGTCACTGCATCAAGTGCTTCAGGAATTGTTAAAAATTCATTCCCTTTAGTATAAGGTGTGTATTTTTCCTGAAGTACTTTGTAGCGGTCCATGCCGACACATGCAGGGGTGTCGCTTCCAGCTACTGTTGGGTAGTTCACTATCGTAGAGGTGGGTTCCCTCCCTAGCATGTAAGTCAAATGTTGACAAAAGCAAAAAGTAAACAAGGCAAAAACTGAGACTGTTACAAGACTGTATGTGGACCAGAGACAAAAATGCACTTTTCGTTGTTACACGACTGAGCATGTCTGAATAACAAAGAATTCAGAAAGATTCTTTACTTGCTGAAAAACTGTTACAAAGTGCCGAAAAGAAAATATGGCCGCTCTTTGGGGTGCAATTTATGAGTCCTTGTCTCATCTCTACGAGATGGGATTTGAACATATGCAAATTCTGGCCTGCTTGAGGAGACATAAAAAGCAAGGCTTTTTCTTTCTTGGTTGAATTACATTTGCTAGTCTGAAGAATGGATTGACAGGAGAAAAGAAGGTGAAAGATGTGACTGACTTTGTCAACTGAAAAGTGCCCAGTGTGTGGTAGTGAAGAAACAGAGCCCCGGAATCTATTTCCTTTAGGTGAGTGAAAATTCAGGCTGTTGGCAAACACCACACTTGATTCACTTATTTTTTTCCTACAGTACCACTGCACTGGGGGAGTGATACAGGAGGTTAATCCAGTTGTAGAAGCTGGGTTTGAATCTGGTGGCCTGCAGAACGGCCGCCAGGTACTGATGGTCTACACTATCAAATGTCTTGGACTGATCTAAATTGATCAGCGTGGCTTGCTTGTCAATCTTAACACTCTCTATGATTGTGTGGATCAGATGCAGGTTACTTTGAATTGTTCGTCCCATCACAGCACAAGTCTACTAAGGTCACAACAACTGACTGCAAACAAAATGTCAGGATCTTTTGCCAAAATCTTCAACTCTGTGTTTAGCAGAGTTATTGGCCTATAATCATCTAAATCCTGCCCAATACCCTTGTCCTCTTTCAACAGTGTGATCACACCCCTTTAAATCCAGTCGGGGATGGTCCCAGGCCAAGCACCTTGGTTTTCATTGGAAACAAAAGGAGGCTAATGTCAATTCATTTGTTCAAGTACTCCTTTGCTAATGGGAGTAGAAAATGCTAAATATAAAATTACTCGGAATGGTGTTCAAATTGAAGGTCAAGGTCATCCTGTTTGTTAATTTTAAGTAGCGGCCGATGGCAGTAATTACAACCTTGTGATGAAAAATATTTCAAAACCCTTCCAGTCAATTTGAACTAGTTTTAAATTAGTATTTTACTTTTTGGAAATATTAAATTTGATTTATTTGCTTGAAATTAAGACTAAAATAAGTTGTAAGAAAGATTACTTTTTTTTTTTTTTTGAAGATCATTTTAAACAGAACTCCCAGTTACAGAAAATCTGCTCTGAATCATAAAATAAAAAATGTGCAATAATAAAATTAAGATGTTATTTAATTAGGAAGAGTTTTAATTTAATTGCTTCTATATCTGAAATATATATTATGGGTGCTATTGTCTTAAAAGTTTTTTGATGTATAATGAATTTTTACAAGAATTCTTTTTAAAATTAGAATAATTTATAAAGTTTTTTAAATGTTTTTATCAGAAAATAACCAAACATGATGAAAAAATTTGTTGTTAAGAGAAAAGACCAAAGGATTCTTTTATCTTAATCCATTTTAGAACCTTTGAAATTTTGGTAATTTTTTTTTTTTTTTATCTAAGAGCAACCATAAATTAGCTTTGGAAATTTTAGCCTCTTTTTGAAAAACATTGATTTGGAAATTCTTGAAAAAATTAGATAATTGTCAGATTTTAATGAAGCTTTTAGGACTTATTCACAAATGCATTAAATTATGTTAGAAATTTTATTTAAAAATTTTTTTTTTTTTCACATTTCTTACCCTCCAACTTACTTTATGAAATTTTAAGAAATTCATTTTTGTAGTGCTTAATGTTTATATAGACAAGCCATTGGAGAATTTAAATTAACAATTTTTTCGTCAAACAGGATTTACATAAAATCTGCTCTGAATCATAAAATAATAAATGCAATATAACTAAGACATTAATTGATTAGAAAAGATTTTAATTGCTTTTATGAATAAGTTATATTATGGACACTATTGTCTTAAACATTTTCTTGATGAATAATTAATTTTTACAAGAATTGTTTTAATCTTTTTTATATTTTAATTATAATTTATAAAATCTCAAAATTCTGTATTAAAGTTCTCACTGATTTTTCATGAAAAGTAATGTTTTATTTACCAAAAAAAAAGTAACTGAATGTATTGTCCATTACTAGCCACTACTTTTTGCTACCTTTCTGGCAGCATATGAATTCCACGTTGGACAAATGTCTTTTGAGGCTAACCATGAGTTGAGCATTTTTTTTTTTTTTCTTTTTTTTTTTTTTGCATTTTCATAAGAGTGAAAGTGGTGCTCAGTCAGGCCATGTGCAATCAATCGGTATGTGATAATCAAATAAGGCAATGTTCAGTGAATATAGCGGGTAGGGTAGGACTTCCCATGTAAGTGTTTCCAAGTAGGTTTTCACCTGTTTTGCAATATGACCTGGCATTGTCATGTTGCAAAATCACTTTGTCATATCTCTGCTTGTATGGCAGCCATTTTTCTTCAATGCTCAGCTCAAACACATCAACTGTAGGCAATTGTGATCTGTGAGAGTTTTGGTTTGTTTGAGCAGCTCATAATAAACTACACTCAGCTGATCCCACCAAATGCAGAGCAGAGGCTTTGAATCATGGATATTTGGCTTTGCTGCTGATGTTGATGCATGGCTGGGCTTACTCCAAGATCTATGCTTAGGGTTATTGTAGTGTATCCACTTTTTATTGCCAGTTATGATACGATGCAAAAAAAATCTTTCCTTTCCTGCTGTTGAAGCAGCTGTTCACATGTGACAAGACGCCATTAATGTCTCATGGCTTCACCTTGTATGGCACCCAATGTCCTTACTTTTGAATCTTTTCTAATGGTTCCAAAAGTTTCAAAACTTATGATCAACTCCTAATGATTCTGCAAGTTCCACTTGTACCTGACATGAGACTTCATGAAGTAATGACTCCAATTCTTTGCCTTCAAACTTTTTCAGTGCATCAGTGTTTATCTTCAACATCAAAATAATTATTTTTGAAGCATCTAAACCAATCTCTGCATATTGTTTCTGACAGAGCATTGTCACTGTAAGTTTCAACAAGACTTGTGTGTGCTGCAGATTTCTTTTGAATAAAGTAGTGCAGTAAAATTCCCTGCAAACACTTTCTTTAGCATGAAATCCAACATGTTTAATGATATGAAAAACAGTTGTTTACACTTCGGTGAAGATATACTGAATTTCAAGCTTACTTATAGTACTTCTTTATAGATGCATTACCATCTGAAACTGCATGTGTGCAGTTCTGGGAATGTCCTCTGTTGGAAAACTGTGAAAACTTAAAGTTAGGTAATATTAAGTGAAATCTATATTTACTAATCTTAAATGGAAATTCTTACTAAAATTTAGTGATATCTCCCACCTCCCCAATATTTTAAAAATTCTGAATTTTTTTTTGTGTATAACATGCCAAGTTTTATAAATATGGATGTCCATCCATGAAATTATTAGAAAATGAGTGGTAACTATAGTAAATTTAAAACTTATTGGTAATTTTCTAATATTTTCTAAACAAGTGTCTTCTCTTAAGACTATAAAGTCAAAATACCTAAAATCCAATAAAATATTAGATTTAGAAAAGTTTCTAAAATTTTTAAGATTACTGGGTAGTTAAAAAAAAAAAAAATCTAAAAGTCCTTTACATTGTATTTGTCATGTAATATTACATGTATTTCACCCTTACATAAATCTTGCCATCATCAGCTTATCAATGTGTCAACACTTCATGACAACACTGGTCTTCATATTAAAAAAAAAAAAAAAAAATTGATATTTCAAACAAAGAAATGTTTTAATCCAGGTTAAACTTTAAATCAGATAGTCTTTGTCAAAGTTTCAGAAAAGAATATTTTAATTTTGAAAGATTTTTTAATAGAATTGTTGACAGATTTGTTAATATGGCTGATTTTAATCATTTAAAAATAGAATCATTCTGATCAATTTAATTTTAGTTTCAAATACAGTAAAGTAATGGAAATAGTAAATTTAATATATTAGCTTGTAATTAAAATGAAAGGTTTATCATTTTGAATCTCATTATAAAACTGTCACATTACCCCCAAAAATAAACTTACAGAGGACTGCAGCAATTTACTAGGTCATAAATAATTAGATTTAAATTTTTTTATTCTGAATACTATGCAAATAAATGTCAAAATAAAATATCCACAATTTGTGAATATTATCTCTATGAATTTTTCTTACTGACTTTTATGTCTAAAGAAATTTGAATTATAATTTTATAAATGGTTGTTTGTAGCCATTGCTCATCTGCAATTTGAATTTTCAGCAATCTTAATGAAAAAAAAAAAATTAACTTTTATTAAAAATTAATTTTAACTTTTCAATTTAGATAAATAAAATTTTCAATTTCTATTCCATTTGTACAATCATAATTTTGGTGATTATTATTTATTTATTTTTTTCCTTTTGCTGATACTTGATTCTCAATGAGAAGTAATCGAACAAGAGAAATAATAATTTGGTCCATCTATTTTGATTGCTTTTTCTCCTGAAGGAGAATGAAGAGGTGAAAAAAAATGATGAAAACTGAAATGGATTTCAATCAAACAGTAAGTTTTTAAAAAGGCAAAAATTAAAGCTGATATCGATTTTGAGGAAATAAAGCTTTTCCATGTCCATTCTGAAGTGTTATTGACTGAATGTTGAAAATAATTAGACTTTCCGTGAAAAGAAAATGTAATACAAATATTAATTTGGTGCAAGAATAATTGTGGAGGTTTAAACTGTCCACTTTAAAGCTGTATGTCTGGCTTAAAATGAGTTTTTAATCGAAATAAGAACCACTAGTTTGGTACCTACTGTTTCACTGACAAGATGATCAAATACAGAAAGTCAGAAAAATGACCTCAAAGAGTTGCATGTTTTGGCTGATTCAAAGGGAAATTAACCCTTGTGACCATTCATTTAAATTTCATTCAAATTCTATGTTTGCACGTGTGCATGTATATTTTAATTTAGTGGCAAACCTAAATTTAAAAGTATTTATTACTGAATAATTTGTGACAAGTTCAATAAAATTAGTTAAGTATTTTATTTCTTTTTTTTTTTTTTTTTTTATCTCCAGGACAGGGAGATACTCAGTGGGAGGGGAATTTATTACTCTAATTCAGTCAAATTGTATATGCAAGTATGTGTGTGCATATTAAATGGCACCAGAACATGTAAGTCACTGCTGCACAAATACAACATACCTTACATATGCACATGGTCACACATGGTGCTAAGCAAAGTATTAAGAAACTGGTACATTTTGTTAGAAGCAAAATAGTAAAGAACTGTTATGTAATATCAATCCTATATAGTAAGAGATGCTGGATAATATCTGCACATATGAAGAAAATTGAGGTGAAAGATGTTCTACAGAAGGATGTTGATATTATGAACTGATCTGTAAATGTTCTGAAAGCAAAGGAAATATTTGTTGCAGATTACTTCCACAATACAGAGAATAAACCACTTTAAGATTAGACTCGATTATTGGGGGCAGAAAGAAAAGCTGAAAACTCTATTCACAGGTACTATCTCACAAATCACAATGCACGTACACTATCAGAAAAATAACTCGCTCTCCGATGAAAGTGGTAGCCAAAATACACTAATTTTGCTTCCCTGATTTGAGAACACCAACTGCTTTTATCGACCAAGCATTTTTTTAATTCGTTGACAACTGGGAGAGGATGCCCAATTTTTGCATATCAAAATACTTTTATAGCGACTCCTGCAATGGACTTGTTTTTAATTTAAATATTCCGTCTTCAGCATGTCATGTGGAATACATGCCCCCCCCTTTTTTTTTTTCGTAATTTTCTTTTTTGCCACATTTTCCATCGTAGGATACACGCAACGTGCTGTTGCTTGGTTTGACAAGGTAAGTCATATGATCATTTACCATTTTAGAGAAAATGGAAATGAAGGATACTTATCAGAAAGAGGTCTTGGACACTCACTAGATATATTGAAGACAAAATTTACAGAGGAAAATGATGCATAACCTACCTAATGAGCTTGTGTAAATGGATGGCAGAACAGGGATTTGACAGAAAGATAAAACTAACTTGGTTCGACAAAGGACAGGAAATTGTGGAGAGCCATGATTGCCAATGTCCTGAAAGGATTCAGTAGATAGTTTAGAATATATGCATTGCTGCTAGCGGTGAACAAGTTTGTTTATTCTTGTAGCATATGAGTAACAAGGAAGTTTTAAGAATAGGACAGCTGAAGTTTGAGGCACATGATGAGGAAAGAAGGATTTGAGAATTTAACACTCATAGGTGTGGGATTACCTTCACTTGACTTGCCAGCATGCCATTAGATGATGTGGTTAAAACAGCTATAGAAACTGGACACTTCCTGTTTCTTCTTTTTCCTTTCAGCATGTGGTAATTGTAACACCAACCAGGGACTTGTTCCCAACTTGGAAATATGTCACTTGTTGGTTCAACATACAAATGCACATTTCCTAATAGGGAAATTTTAATGTCTTTCTTTCTTTTCAGCTAGTTTTACATGCATACAAGTATATTTTATTTTTCTTGTTAATCATTTATTAGCTATATATAAAATGTATGAAATATCACTTTGCTGAAATCCCTTCTCTTTCACCTCTACTTTTATGTGTAAATTTAGCACAGGATATATTGAAGTAAAAACAGGGAAACAGCAAGTAATATGCTTAATGAGTTTGAGTAGATGGAAAAAGAACAACAGAGATGGGTGGAAAAGAGTTAAAAAAAACAAAAAAATAACAAGTCATGAAGTTGTGCAGAGCCAAAAGGATATTGTATATGAAAGAAAGAAAAGCACAGATTCTAGAGTCCTGGTACTGACAAATTTTTCTAAGGAATTTTTAGCTGTTGCTTGGTTGTGGAACACCATTTTATGCAAGAAATTCTTCAAAGTGCATGGAAAAATGGTAGTGCATTTTGTTGATATTTTTTATTTTTTGTTTGCTTTTCTTGTGAAGAATTTGTAATGGATTCCACTTGCCAACCACAAAGCTGACAACCTTTTCATGCACCTTTTGGTTTGGGAATTAACTGCACACACACACACACACACACACGTATACAGACTTAGTTTTTCTCGTCTGTCAAACCACTATGCTGAATGTCATCTTTTGTATAGAAAATAGTTTTTTTTTTTTTTTCTTTCAAGTCCACTGATATTGCTCTGTTGATAGGCTTCCTTCCTAACTTATTGTTCGAAGTAGTGTGGAACATTAACATTTTGCTTATTTTCTCTTGGTTACATGTGCTATCCATTTTTAGTTGTTCTCAAGTGATGTGGTTCCTGTTATATGGTTTGCTAAGGTGAATACTTTTTTTTTTTATTCAGTACTTGTGGTACTTGCTTGTCAAGCTTTTTAATTATCCAATTTGATGCAAGTGTCGAGCAATTATTGAATACAACTAACATTTTGTGCCACTGCAACTTTTTTTCTTTTTTTTTTTGCATGGATCTGCTTTAATAATGGTTTTCAGTTGGTCATCAATTACAGACAGACATCTGTGACACTCATCAATTTCAAGCTCCTCGTCTCAGTTACGAGTGTTTGGTTGATATTGTAAGCAGTGTCTTTTGCTTTAAATCTCATTTTAAACTGGTACAATAAAATTGCTTCATTTTTTTTTTTATCACCCCCTCTGACATCTTTGACAGCCTGAAATAAACTGAAAATAAAATCATTTGCATAAATCAAGAATAAAATTAGCACTTAAAAATGATATGAACAGTCAAATTTTTTTTTTTTTTTTTTTTAAATGAAAATCTGCAATTCTTTTTACACCAACCTAATATTTTAAAGCTCTTGCCCTGTGACAACTTGCAATTTAATGACTTTGCAAGTATAACTAGTGAATAAATACGCACACATTGATGCATGGAAATGTGTGTGTATGACAATTGCTTAGTCATCTTTGAAAGCTGACAGCAGTTACTGCACTCACTTTGTTAGATAATGTGCAAGCAGGTATCTTAAAGAGTAGATTGACCGTTCACTCAAAAGCCAATTCTTTTTCATCAAGGTATCAGTGATAAGATCATATTCAGCATATCTGATGAAACACAGGTATAGCTGGATTCCTGCCTTTGGGCGAAAAGGCATGATCATAAAACTGATACTCACAGTATCAGGATTTGAAGTCAGTTTGCCAACTGTTTTCCAAGCTGATATTTGTTACCTTGCATTTAGTTTTATTCAACCACTGACAGAGCAAAAAGGAGTGGTATTTTTTCCACTTGTTACAGATAGCAGTTAAGCAGTAGTCTGGCAAAATGGTGTAACATTAAAGTGCATACCAAGTAGAGGTATCATTGAATTCTTACATTAAAGATCCTCCATTAATATTCATAGACAATTGTTACTGAATGCTTATATAGACGAAACAGTGGATGTAAGCACAGTGAAACCGTGATTAATGAATTTAAGTAATGGTGCCATGACAAGCCACTTTTGGGCTGATGAAAGTTGGACTACATGAATAACATTTTCCTAACAATGTCATTGTTTCTGTGAAACCTGGAAAAATTGTTTATTGAAGCTGAAAACCAGCTTGATTCACTGCTGTTATTTTGCTGCTAATATTGAGACATTATTTTTTAAGCATCTTGCAGAAGGAAAAAAATGTCCACAATTAAATGCTAGATAAACCAATACTGGCAAACTTGGACCATTGTGATCTCAAAAAAAAAAAAAATTTGAAGTGTTTAAAGGTCAGTTTCCCCTTTTTGACACCACTATTATTTTAACTACATTTACTCCTTGGCAATGTTGCTTTTTTTAAAGCAATGATTAGAGATTGTAATAAAATCTAAACATATGAATGTGAATTTACACTTTATTTTTTTTTTATTGAGAATGTACAACAAAAAATAGACAGTATTAGATTGTTTATTTACAAGAATAATTTTATATTATACAATATTTTAAAATTAATGCAATGCAATATTTATCAGTTGCCAACTTATAAAGAAATATGAAAATTTTTTATTCGTAAATTTATAAAAATTAGGAAATTATTAAAATATATGAATCAACTATAAGGAAATCTTTACCATTTTATAAAGTTTGAATCAATTGTCAATGTTTTTTCAATCATTTCAATAAACAATATAATAGTTTAAATAAACAATCTAATGTTATTTTTGTCAATTCTCAAGAACAAAGAAAATGTATAAATTCACTTCCATCATATATTTAGTGTTTATTAAAATTGTAATCATTGATATTTTTTTTTTTTAAAACAAACCTTGCCAAGGAGTAAAGGTAGGTAAAATAATATCAGTGTCAATTATAAACTTCCTTTTGGCACAATTTTTCTTTGGGTGCGGGCACAAAGGCCAAAGTTTGTCCAATATGAATTCATAAAAAAAAAAAGTGTAGCTTTTTTTAACAAATGATGTTTTTCTTTATAACTGTTGTAATGGAATGTTCCACACTCCATGTTGCCTATGTGGACTGACTATATGAGTAGCTATATATAGTGAGCACAGGATGTACCTGGGGCTGGCTTCAGAAATTACTAGCCTGCCGCCCGATTCCCTGTCTTTCAGTAGTGTATTCTCTTTTACAGTAAACCTATTTCTTTCATGTACAGCATGTTGCTGTTCCTTCACTTGAGTACCATCTTTGTCTGTATGTAACCTCTTTAAGGATACAACAATAACATAATCAATTTTAGATGACTGTCACCTCAAAAGCTCACCACCATTCACATGCATAAATATGCATCATAAGGACACTAGATAGACATCTCTTAGAAATCACATGCATATATATGATGGCTACCACCTTGTTACCTCAGTTTTCCTTCTTATTGAATACCTTAATGAAGGTTAAGGGGTGCAACATTTCAGTAGGTTAACCATGTGCCTAAACATCAACCCAGCTATTTCTATACCCCGTGTGCTAGATGGGAATTGATCTCATCAAATGATTCTGTTGCCTTTTGACAGGTCTTGTTTTTAATTCCATTAGGTGTCTACCCACCCTCTTTGCCAGAAAAGCCTGGAGGGTTAGCTGGTTTAGTCACTGATAACCTGACTATGCAGCACGTATTACTGTACCAGTAAGTCTCAGAGAATTGACAATATATATATATATATATATGTATAAACATCCACACACCTCTCATTGTCTGTGGTGTGCTTTATACAATTTGGGGATGTTTTGATTTGGACTGGCTTACAGCCACATGTTGAACCCAGGTTCCTGTATGGTTACCAAAGTTAAGCAATGTCTAGCTTGGTCGGTACCTAGACGGGTGACTGCTTGGGAATATCAGGTGCTATAAGCTTGGATGTGCAGGTGGTATAATAGTAATGGCTTGGAATTACAATTCCCATTGGGTCTGTTATATTTACTTACCCACATACTCTTGGAAAAATTATGAATACACCTCTTCTCCTTCTAGCTATGGGTTAATTAGTAAGACTGGCATCATTAAAAAAAAAAAAACCCAAAAAATCTAATGTTCACTACATGAAACACATACTTAAAATGTAGCAATGTCAACCCAATCCAAATGAAGTGCTAACAAGTAAACAATTTAAAAGACTTAATTGAAAATATTAAACCAGATGATATACTGAATTTCCTCAGACATTACTCTACACCAAATTTTAAATGTATATCAACCTAAAACAATAATCTACCAGGAACTATATGCAACCTAACAGAATACACAAATATATAAACCAGAATATCTAAACAAAATACCACAAGATACTGTTTCAGTATTAATAATTAATGACTCGTATTGGTTATGTCAGTAAAATAACCAATCTATTTGAACTGAAAGTTTTTTAGTTCAAGCCACATAATCTAAGCTGTATAAAAAATGAAAGGATGTATAATCACCTGAGCAAACAACTAATTTTAAAATTACTACAAGAAAATGGATTTCTGTGCATTTTTTTTTTTTTTTTGTCTTATAAAGTTTGAATAAAATGAATTTTGAAAAGTTGGATTTCGATAATTTTTTTTTTTTTTAATCAGTACTGAAATAAAAGAAACACATTGCTTTGAGCACAATTTTTATATGAACAATAGTTTAATATTTACGTTTTCTTTCTCTATCTTCTGCATTTGTTAGCCTACTTAAGTTTATACACCTGATAACAATGAGTAAGCCTATAAATGTAGAAATTAAAACTGATTATTTATGGAATATTGAACTGATGCACTTCTTTCCATTTAATGCCTGAAGATGGTAAAATAAGCAAGGCTTCTATATGTAGTTCATGACTTGCTTAAAATGTTACTAAAATCAATTTTAAGCATTAAATACAATAAAATCAATGCAACAATAAATACTAGAGTCTAATGATCTTGAAATCTAATGAAAGCAATTCATTTTTGTATGTATTTGTTGTTTGCCAGCTAAGAACAGAAGCATCATCTGTCTAATGTAATATTTATACATCATGAATTACCAAGTGTGTTTTTCTTATATGTAGACGTAGCTGGCAAGATATATATATATATATATATATATATATATATATATATATAATACACACACATGCTTGCATATTATGTGACTTTGAAGCTAATTCAACTATAGTAAATGGATATATACTTTGGTCAATGGCCAGCAGTACATATGCTAATTTTATCTTGTGTATGAAGCAACCCCCTTAAAATTAGCTTCAAAAGTTGCATGATACACAAGTGTGTGTGTGTGATATATAAGTGGTGTCTCCAGGACATCAATGTTTGTCAGGCTTCTTGCAACCTTTAACACAATATACTATTGGTATAACTTAGAGGCTAAAATGATTCTTTTAATTAAAATATATTTTTAAAAACTTGTGCATGAAATTTAAAAACAAAAAACACATTTTGGCATTTTAATAATAATTGTAATTATTTTATAAAAATAAACATTTTATTTTAAAAAATTTTTGCAGACATGTAAGAAAAAGAGTGAGGACAAAGTCTTAGATTGTTACATTTTTTTATTGCTTTATAGCATGGTTATCAAGTCACATGGTAGAGATAGGAATAGTTGGCTGATAAGATATTTCCTCAATGCTACCCCCAGATACACTCCTTATCCCCAACCCATCA
The DNA here is from genome assembly GCA_903632075.3 of Acanthosepion pharaonis. Classification (NCBI taxonomy): domain Eukaryota; kingdom Metazoa; phylum Mollusca; class Cephalopoda; order Sepiida; family Sepiidae; genus Acanthosepion; species Acanthosepion pharaonis. Next base: position 746,282 of record CAHIKZ030000622.1, read on the forward strand.
GTCAAAGTTAAGGCTGTCACTGTCTTTGATTTCTGCTGAATTTAATTTTCCCTTTTTCAATTCATACATTTTGCTAAAAAAAAAAACATCATACTGTATGGAATAAATTATTTAAAACAGACATTTGAAAAAAAAATCAAATTGAGATAAAAATGTGTTCTTTGAAAAATGGGGCATACAAGTCATTAGGGATTTTTAAAAGATTATTTATAATATTAAAGCAAGAAATACATTGCCTATTAAGTATGTCTCCAGCTTGATAGGGCTCAGATTTATGCAGCCCAACTAGCCACGTTATATTTCATTTTTTTTGTTTTTCTACAAAACCCTAATGAAATTTGTCTGTTACACCGTACTTAAATATGAGCATGATGTTCGGTGATCAATCTGCTGTCAATAAATCAATTAACACGTCAGAAAAACAAGACTGTGATTAGGAAATGCTTGTATACAACATTTTATACTATAAGTAATATTTGTTTTAAATCAGATTAACTTAACTATAAATTTGTCCATTTTCTTTGAATAACATTTCAGAAATATATATATTTTATTTTTGCAAGATTTTTAAAACAGAAGTTTTGTTTACAAATATCTAAAAAATGTCTGACTTTCTTGATTTTACTAAAAAAAAAAAAAAAATTACAAGTCTATTCCAATCAATTTAAATTCTGTCTGAAATACACCAAAGTATTTCGCTTACTGGGTATAGTTAATTTAATCCTTTAGTTTTCATTTAAAGCTAAATTGAAAGTGTCAAAACTTTTTCATTTTTAAAAATTCATTTATATCTTGTGTATATCCACTTCATGGAGGTATCTAACTTTAATTGAATAAGATTTAAAAATACGAATTTGTACAGTAAGTGTTTTTATTTCAACTTTCTTCAAATACTTTTTTTTTATTTTGAAATGAACTTCAATGTATAAACGTAACGTATAACGTTAACTTCAATGTATAAACGTAATGTATAACGTTAACTGTCAGTGACCCAACATGACACGGATAGTCTTTTAAAAAAAAAAATTGTATCTCAAACACTAGTAATATATATTTGTGTCCCTGCAAAATTTGATTTTTTTAATTTTTAACTTAGTGATAACTTGTTGCTAAACTGACATCAGAAATAGTGAAAGAACAGTACCTGATACATAAGATTGAAGAATAACTTGCAATTTAATCACAAATGTTTAAAATTATTCATACCATTCAAAATGAAAATGTGATACAAGGTAGATTTTAGTTGCCTGTGTTAATTGAATGGCATAACTTGAATAAAATAAAAATATTTGACCAAGAGACAATATTAAAAAAAAAAAAAGTGAATTCTAATGAAAGGTTGATAACCCTTAAAATTTGAACTTGTGTGGGTTATGTTTGATACCTCCATTGTCAACCAAGACAGACATTGATTGGTTAGCAGACCAGTTACTGCTCTTTTAGAGTATCTCTTTCTTCATTGAATAACAAGTAAAAATATTGCTATTAAAGTGGTTATTCGTCATGCCTAGGGACAAACTAACCAAGTTTGCTACAATTCCTCACTTTGTTTAAAATAAATGCAAACATTTGTTAGGTATTGAAAAATTCTTGGTTCAACCAATTTCGCAAAGTCTCTGACCAAATGACAAGACATCAGATTTTTTATTTCCTTAATCCTATCTTGGTTAGGCCAAGAACTTTTATGCTCTACAGAATTAAAAACAATGTTCTTTTTTCATCAAAATCTGATATACCCACATAACCCACTCTTTCCTCCAAAAAATGAAGACCTTCCAAAATGCCCAAACTGCAAAGAAATACTTTGTCAAACATGTTTGATTAACTGAAGAGGGGGAAAAAAACTGTCACCTGTATAAAAATAATCCTACAATGTACCCAACCTTTGAGTGTTGAACCCAAAGCCATTTTAGAATTTTTAAAAGTAACAAAAGTTTACCCCCAAAATATAAAAAGGAAATCACATAAACACCTGGCTACAAAATGTAACAAAAACCAAATTACATCTATGCACTTATATACATCCTTATATAATAACACTTTATAAAAGAATATCTGCAAAATAAGCACAAAAAAAAAAAAATCTTAAGACTACCTGATTTGGCACAAAATGACCCTTGGGGTTGGTGTCCTGGGAAAATAACCCATTTAAATATAAATCTCTTCCCACTACACAATCAATGAACCATTTGTAAGTAAGCAGTGTGGTTGACAAGAAAAATCTGCATTTCATATGAGGACCAAAAAAAACTTATAAAAGAAGAGTTTAATCTTATTTCTCTAACTTTCTGAAGATGTTACACTTTCATGTTCATCTTATTTAGATAAATCACATATTAGACAGTCTTATGGTCTGGTGTTTACACTATCTCTATACACAGTAAATTTGGATTTTTTTTTTTTTTTTTTTGGCTATTTAAGTGCTGTTTTATAGTTGATCAGAAATGCTGTTCTATGATAATCAACCTGAAATCAGCCTATTTACAGTTTCATGTGGCTAAAAGAATTGTGGAAATATGAGCTAATAAGTTATAAAGATAGAACATGCTGTCTGACATGAGCGCTGAAGATAATGGCAATCCTAAAAGCAATTGTGAAAGGTGAATAAAAATAGGAGCTGCCACAAATTTACATATGGGTAATATTCTGGTAGATTAAACAGTGGTAATAATGGCTGAAGAAGCAAGAAAATCTGTTAGGTGTTCAAGATTGACCACAAAGCCATCAGAAGTGAGTGCCAACCTGACTTAAATTGAGAAAGAACAGGGTGGCAGTAATGAAATCTTGTTGGTGAGTGGAGAGGTTGAATGAGTTGCTTTCAATGTGTGGAAAATTAGTTGGGCACTAACCTATTATTGGTTGGAAATACAGTTATAGCAAGCAATTAACAGATGGAATTGGTTAGGATAGCAAGGTAGAAAAAGGACAATCAGCATAAGCTATTGTAGAAGAGGTTCAGTGGGATGATTTTGGAAATGGTAGGTGCCAAAAGAGGGTTGTGACTATATCATTCTGGATATAGGTATTGTCAAAACAAGATGCTGTTTGATGCAGAAGGAAGTATGATACCAACATCAATGTAGTAGAAGCAATAACAAAGCATCTAAATTTGTCCCTGAATTAAGATCTGTAAGATACCAAAAATAAAACTGACTTGGTTAGAACTAAATCAATTGATGGAAGATATAGTAATTATGGTGGATGGGAAGAATACAGACTACATGCTCATCAAATATTATTTATAGTTTCTATGGAGAGGGCTAATTCAGAAGTTTGTCTTAGAATAATTTTGTATCCTACAAGAAAAACAACAAATCTTCGGATAAGTAAGACCTGGTTAAATTTGTCAGGATTCTGGTAATTAAGTTACTGCCCAGTCATATATTGAGAACAGGGATCTGAAGGAAGTTCATGATATACATCTTATAGGAGTAGATAGGATCCTCTTTCTGAGTGAATCCATATGTCACTAGAAAAGCTGTCTGTTCATACTCTCACCATAGTAGAGCAGAGAAGAGCAAATTTTATTTATGGAAACAAGCACCAAAATTGGCACACATACTCCTTGGGGATTGCTCTTTTGATAAAACCCATTAGCTACCTAAAAATTCAAAATGGACACCATTGAATATACAGAAATATTGCATTTTGCAATGAAATTGCAAAGATTTGTTCTATTTTTTTCACTAAGTAGAATCCAAATTTCTTCCTTGTACCAACAGAGCAGATGTCAATGTACAACCAGGGCACACTGGATGGCACTGCTGCTGTGAAATGGGGGTTCAGTATCAACTAAATAATTATTTAATGTCCAAAATGCTGTCTAATAAGCCATGCATCTACTGTAGATTACATGTAGTTTAACATAGATAGCTCCACTTGAATTGACAGGGTGTGCCAGTATAGGAGAGCCAAGCCAGTTGTAACAGGGCTTTACATTGCTTTGCATGTAGTAACCTGGATGGTGTACAGATTGCATAAGACAAATGATACTGGATGAACAATTGGGCTAAGTGTAGGTCATATATTTTTTATTCATGGACCTAGTCATATCTCATACCCTATTGTGCATGATTGTGATAGAGGTGGTAAAAAGATAAACCATCAGCCTTGATTCACTGAATATAATTATACTGTGATAGCTTGAATACCATTCACCAAGATGGCAAGTGTTGTCTTTGCCAAAAGAGTTTATGATGGCTACACTATGATTGTGACTAATATTTCTTGCTTTCATGCAATTAATGAGATGCCTATTCTGGCTCCAGCCAAACTTGATGATGGTGGTGACATTGAAGAAATTCTGAGGAGGAACAAGGCGTAGTATTACGAAAGTTGTCACCTTATGTTCAACAACACAAAACTGGAGAGTCAGAAAAAGAGCAGTGTATGCCAGACCAAGCTGCATAGAACTATCTTCTGAACTCTGACATGTTATGATGTTGAACCGCAATAACAGACCATGAATGTGCTCAAATTTTAAATGGTTGTGGGTTGCCTTTGGCCAAGGACAGAACCTGAGGTGGGATCCTGTGCATGACTTGTTGCACTCCTACAGAAAAGAGCGAAGGGATGCTCTTCTTCCATGCCTTCACTAGCTGCAATGTCAAATTTAGGATGTTTGTGATGAGGCTTCCAGTGTCTTCAGCAAACTCAGCCAGTGTCCACTGGTAGTGGATGAAGACCTGGAGATGTTTGTGGTCATAACGTATAACAGGTTCAGCACAGCTGAATGTGTTGATGATGTGAGGTTGGATATGTTTGCTTAGAAGTAGAGGCCATACAAAACCATTCCTCCAACCTGAGCAGTGCTCAGATTGTTTGGACAAAGCTCCCATGCATTGCAGAGAGTTGCCATCTGCTGACCAAGAGTGGATGCTAGTTGAAATGCTGCATTTGATGCAAATGCTACTGCTTTGGTCTAACCTACACTGGGAGGTCTAGAAGTTAGTGAACCAAGTGTAGATTTTAGTTAAGACAGTATTCCTTTTGTTCTAATACTCTTGAGAAAAATAAATTTACTCCACTCTGCAGGTGTGGGTAATAGTAGGGTACACTGAGCTCTCTAGCTTTGATTGGCAAAAGGGATGGATAACTGAGATTAAAAACCAAGAGTGATGCCTTTTTACAGTAAACTAATTCCACTTCTTCCAATTGCTAAGATTATTTACTTTCTGCAGCAGTTACCGTGTGACCTAGTATAACTTGTCACACTATTTAGAAAGGAGAGTAGGTGGTTATTATCAAATACCTCTGGGAAATACTATTAAAGGAAATCACTAAGAAGCATGGCATCCTGACCTACTAAATCAGTAGTTTTCAATCTTTTTTTACCCATGGACCACTTTTACTTTTAATTTGTTTTTTGGTTGACCCCCCATAACTGTTCAATAAAAATAGCTTACATTTTATTTTTTCTTTACTAATAGATAAGTTTAGGAGTCTTTATATAATTCTTCCTTTTATATATCCTCAGTTTTTATTCAACTTTTACAATCAAAGTATCTGATAGAGTAAAAACGACACTAACTTACATTACTTGATCTTGTTTTCTGTTAGTTTTAGAGTTGTTTTTTTTAGTCTTAGTATTTTAATATGGTGTAGATTATTGTAGAAATTCCAATTCTCTGTAACAACCATTCCAAAGTGAAATTGCTCTATGGACCATTAAAATATTACTGTAGACCTTCAGTTTGCTATTTTTTTTTTTTTTTTTTGTATGGACGCTGGTTGAGAACCACAGATCTAAATGGTTATAGATTGAATAGGAACTTTTTTTTTCTCAATACAAGGCTCAAGGTCCACTCAGGGTAGAGGGTTACTGAATGAGGTATATGAATATAAGAGGAGATAGAAATAAGTGAAGATTATGAAAATAGATAATGATTGTACCTTGGTTTAAAAAGGATAAGATTGTTGTATTTAGGGAAGTATCTATGCAGGAGCCCGTTCCACAGAGTAGCAGTTCTTGTAATTAAGCTGTCTAAGTGGAACTTCCTAAATGGAATATGAATGAAATATGGGTGATTCAACCCTGTAGACATAGCATGTCAGATCCTAGCTATAAAGGCTTGAACTGTTAAAAATAAGAGTACAGTTCATCTGAACATTTGCCATGGAAAGAGCAATAGAGGACTGAAAAGCTTATGATGATGCCTCTGTGATAAAGAAGCTGTATAACAGAAAATATGTCCTTCTCTACAAAACTGCATAAACAATTTGAATTCTGTCAAGGATGGAAAATGAGGGTTGAGCAGCTCCAAGCAAGATATGGCAGGAATACTCCATTTTTAAATTTTAACTGGAATGACCTATTGCACAAGATACAGGTTTATGAGAGATAAACTAAGTATTTGCTTCAGTCATTATTACAAAAAAAAAGGTACGAGTTGGTAGTTTTCTCATGAGACTGAAGCTTTTGACATCAATTAACATTTTTTTTATTATGTTTTATAATATTTATGTTTGCAGAAACATAGATTTCTTGGTTGTCAGTATTTGTTCTTACACTGATTGATAAGCAAATATGTCTGTCATTTAAAATTCAGTTTACTTGTAAAAAGCTAAAAAGTCAATTTATTTTTCTTTGGAAACTTATTAATCCAAGACAGAATTATTGACTTTTCTTGTATGCTCTTCAAAATTTGATATGTATTCTTCCATAGTTTCTTGAAAATAAGGTCACTGTGGCTTACTGCAATTGTGTTTACTTGTCTCAAAGCAGATTTTGTTTTTACAGTAAAATCACTTATGGAGGAAGGAGTTAGTCAGGAATATGTCAAGTAGATTGGTTCTTAGTTACTGATATTTACAATTGGTATTTAGTGATCTGAAGTAGCAAATGGACTTTCAGAACAATGTCTCTGATTTTGTACTATACTGTACTTAATTGTACAAGCTATAAAAGATGAATTAAATATTGATAGGAAAGACAATTATTTAAACTTATATCTCTTTGTAAAAATAAAACTAGAACTATTAACAATGTTCATGACTACTTTTTCATTCTGTTGGCTTAGAGATAATGTTAAAATTGGAATATTTTAATTTTGAAATCAATATTAACAAGGTTGCTCCATTTTAGTTTTTATCAGGTTTCTTTTTATATCTGAAATGGTATATTTTTTTTTTATTGAATCTGAAAATAGATGTAATGCTTTGATTTTAGTCATCTAAGTCCAAATGTTTTTTTTTTTTATTTTTCATATGATCCAACTAATCTTACTAGAAAATGTAGAAGAGCTGAAAGATGTTTTGTCAATTGGTTTTTATTTTTTTTATAGTTTGAGTTTTGGCTTTAAACCTCTGGTGGTTGAAAAGGCCATCGCTTGTCCTAAATTGAATTTTAATACCATCCTCAGTTTCAGCAAATGCGTGTTTCAGCATTACAGAAAAGTAGAGGGCAAACAGTACAGGGGCCATAACACACCCTTGTTTAGTGCCATTAGTAATGCCAAAGGAATCTGATGTTTCACCATAAGAAACAAAATTCGCCTTCATTCCCTCGTGGAATGATACTATGACTTGTAGCATGTTCTCAGGTATACCGAGCTTTCGCAAAACCTTCCACAATGCAGTCCGGTTCAGTGTCGAATGCCTTTGCGAGGTCAACAAATACCATATACATTTCCTGATTCTTTTCATGAACCTTCTTGGCAACCTGTCTCAGGGAGAAGATCATGTTTATGGTGCCACGACCTGCACAAAAGCCACACTGTGACTCAGGATAAATATCATCAACTATATGCTTTATGATCCAGTTCAAAATTAATCTGGCCAAGATCTTACCAGCTATAGAAAGAAGAGAAATGCCATAGTGGTTATCACATATCTTCCTGTTTCCTTTGTTTTTGTACAAATGGTGAATAAGTGCATCTTTAAAGTCTTGTGGGACCATTCCCTGCTTCCAAATTTGAATAAATAATTCAAGCAATTTCTCTGCAAACTTTGTGCCACCGTTTCCGGTGGGATTGCATCTTTCCCTGGTGCTTTCCCAGACATTGTTTAATAACTGCCAAAACCTCCTGAAAGGTTGGTAAAAATGATAGCTCTGGTATTTCTGGGCATTGAGGGATTGATTTAAGAACACCTTCGTCAGTGGTAGATGTGTTGTTGAGAACAGTATCAAAATGTTCTTTCCACCTTTTCAAGATTTCCGCCTTGTCCGTCGAGAGGTCACCATTTGTTGAAGTAATTGGTGAGACACCATTATCCTGCAGATAGAACACTTTCTTCATTCCTTCGTAAAATGCCTTTGAGTCCTTTCTGTCAAATGCTTCCTGAAGATTGGAGCCTGTGCAGACCACCATGCCTCTTTCATTGTATGCAGGGCTTTTTGAACTTGTGCTTTACAGCTTGTGTAAGCTTTCTTTTTGTCTGGAGAGTTTTTATCCTCAATCCAGGCTTATTGTGAACTATGCATTTTCTGGATTAGATTCTGCACCACTTCATTGTTCTCATCAAACCAATCCTGGTGCTTGCGAATGGGCAACCCGAGCACTTCGAGAGATGTTGAGTGGGTAGCTTCACGCAAAAATTTCCAGGAGGATTTGATGTCATTACTGACTTCTACAGATTCCAGTGCTTCATCAAGCTGTTCTGAGAGGAGGCTCGCTGATCAACAGATTTCAACGACAAGTGTTAATATGCTTTGGAACAGAGTAGTTTTTCACTCTTCTTTGATCTAGACAGAGTGAGGCTTTACTATGAAGCAGAGCATGATCCGAGAGATAGCAGGTAGTGTGAAAAGATCTCATCAATTTGAATTCGTTTCGATGCCATCTTTTTATTATCACATAGTCAATCATGTGCCAGTCTTTGGATTGCAGATGCATCCATGTGGTCTTACAGCAATTTTTCTGTTGAAACAATGTGTTTGTGATACACATATCAAACTCTTTGCAGAAAGAAAGAAGTCGGAGTCCATTCGAGTTCATTTGCCCAATACTATGATGATCTAAAACCCCTTCCCAAGATTGAAAATCACTTCCCACCCGAGCATTGAAATCACCCATAAGGATGATTTTATCCTTGTAGCAAATACCAGAGATAACACTCCGAAGTGTCATAACGCGGTCAGATAAACCCTTAGGAAGCGACTGAAGAGTACGAGCCAAGTCGGATCTTATGACAAAGCCAATACCTGAATGCTGTGGCTCAGTTTCGCTTTTCCCACTCCAATAAAAATCATATCCCCCTTTAACTTCAGTCAATTGTGATGTACCCGCAAGTCAAGTTTCACTGAGTGCCGCTATGTCAATATTATACTTTCTCAGTTCAAGACATACAAGGGCTGTTTTGCGCTCTGGTGAAGAGGCATTATCCTGAAGCGTTTGTACATTCCAAGATCCATATATATGACCAAGAAGGGAATTCTGAGTAGCATGAATCTCTCCAGCCTCTATATTAAAAACAACTTAAAAGAAGCCAGTTTGACCAACACAAGGACTGACCAAAATTAACAAGAAAACAAATGAAAACTACAGATAAAGTTCATTTTCTTTAGAGAGTCATTCATTCCCATAGTTCACTGCTACTAACAAGCAGGAATTTTTTTTTCTCTTGATAATGGCCATGCTGGCCGAAACTAGTTGAGGAACCTAATTGAAATAATAAAAGAAAAATATTAATATACAACACAATGTGTTTGAAAATTTTAATTTTTTAATATTTTTTATTGTTCAAAACATACACAGTCGGATTGTGATCCCAGCTTGAAGCAATCAGATGTCTAGCCACACTGAGGCGCTGTGATACAGCAAAACAATATATATATATATATATATATATATCACTGTAAAGAAAAATACAGTAGGGAGAATTTCAGATGGGCAGAGGTAGTAATAACTTGAACAATACGCATCAGTGTGTTGCAAAAAAATTGTAGTTTTTAAAAAAGAAAGGATAGATACTGTGATAAGGTTGTTTTTTTGGGCTTTTTTTGTATTTACTTAAGACATTTTGAATGCAAGCAACCTTTTGAATATGGACTATTGTTTTATTGTAATATGCTTGGCCAGATGTGAGGTGGTACTGTTAAACAGCTATAAAATGGGACAGTCCTTGTATTTCTCTTTTCCTTTTAACATACAGTAGAAGTAACATTAACTGATACTTTTCCTTAGATGATTGATCTTTTTCACACATGCATGCACCTTTTATTATTCATGACCATTATTTACTTGTGTAAATTTTGTTTGCCATTGCTTTAGTTAAAATAGGAGCAGTATTGCAACATGAAATCTTTATTGGTTGAGTTCCTCTGAATTATGAAATTAAATTTCAATGATTTATGTATTCTTTTCTTCAGCTGCGTTTTTGTTGTTTTAATTGCCAAATCCTTTCAGAATGATCAAGGCTCTCTAGAACTGCTTTCATTTTATTTCCCTAAGTAATTATTGCCACTTTACCATTCCTTTTGTCCGTTCTGCAATCCATTCACATAAACTTAAGTACATCACTCCTGTTTTCTCTTGCCTTTAATATAACCTGTGAGTGTTAAATTCTCTAGGGCATCTTTCCTTATGGGTCTTAGAAATTTCATTTTTTTTTTTTTTTTTTAATTGGACCCCCTACCTGAAAATCAGCTCGGAATTGCAACATACAAAACTCTAAACAACAAAGATATTTAATTCCAAATGCTTTTATTTGCTTTTATGAATATGGACAATATTTTCTGAAAGCAAGATTTTTTTTGATGAAAAATGAATTCGTAATACAATTATTTGTTATTTCTTAATTATAATATTTTTACATTTAAGTTGTTAAAATATTATAAAATTAGTTAAAAGCCGCATCAGGCTTCCTAAGTCTCCTTATGAGATAGATCTTTTTTTTAGCGTGTTGTAAATTGTATCATTTTGACTAATCAGAAGATTCGCAGTAATCAAAAAAAATGTGATTTTGTGTTTATAATCGGGCTGCAATTATAAAGTATGGAAGACCAACCAGAATACAATTAAGTTGCATTATTTGAGTTAAAAATTCTCTGCTGTTAAGGCCTTTACTTTTGCGAAACACGTGTGGACAAGTTAATTTGATTTTTCAATTTCAACTGAGAAGGATACCTACAAGTATCAGTATCATATGAAATTATATGATCTTATTTTTATATTAATCTCAGTTATGACATTTTTCCATAAATATCAAAATTAATAATAAAATGAATGGAAATACAAATAACACAGTAAAATGTAATAAATGTACATAAAATTATAGTATTTTATGTACACTTCTGATAAAATTTCATAAGAAAGTTACCTATAAATTAATTAGATACCTTTCTTATGAAATATGAAATTTCATGTCACTCTTAACAGTCTTATTTTAATTTCTTTAGAATATATTTTCCATAAAGCGTCGTAAATGTAAAGGTGAAAGCTAAGTACAAAAAAGAGCGCTGAAAGTTTTCCTTAAAAATAACAAGGAAAATAATTTGTTCACTTAAATGTAAATTATTTCACTTTTCTCCTTCCATAGAACAAATTAATCTCACAGAATCCGTCACCCGTCAAGTGACGTGAAAGTTTATGACCTGCTTTGTTTTAATTTCAAATTACATCTTTTCGGTGCAAAATTAAAAAAAATTGATATTTAAAAGAATTTCAAAGTGAGATTTCCGTTTTTTTATAAAATGGAAAAAATGGTCAATTTTGCTGACTAAAAAAGATTTTTAACGAAAATTTCGAACATGCTAGGAACGATTAAAAAATGGATAAAAATACCCCCAAAATACTTTGATCTTTCCTCTTAAAAATAGCAAACATTTAGACGATAAAATTTTGTTTTCGTCAAGTTTGGCGTCTTTTTTATCATGCTATACTCTTCTTTTTTTTTTTTTTTTTTTTTTTAGTGATCTCGTGGAGGTACCTACTTTTAGACCACGTACCATGTTTTGGGATATCTATGTTTTAGTAAATTTGCCTTTTGTTCTCTCCACTGAGACCAGGTATTGAACTCGAAACTCTTTGGTTCAATTCCTATTTTTGGATCAATCAACAAATGTCTCCTGAAGAAGGCCGGGGCATACAATGGCCAACACATTGTGAATGTGACTGTAAAGATGAGGACAACAGTCTGAACAATGTGAATAGTGTAAAAAATTTTTCTCTTTTTCTTAAAACTTCCTCATTGCCCATATGTTCTGTCCCTGTTATTCTTAGCATTTCTCAGTAAAACTGTTGCTTCAAATCTGTGAGAAAATTGTTGAGCAGTTACTGGTATATAGATTATATATCACATAGCAATTCAGAACTTTTTCTTTGTTTCATACTATATTTTCTTATGTCTTAATACTTAGCTTAGTTTTGGAAAGAAATATCTTGTTATTGTGCTTGTCAACTTTTCTGTTGGCTGTCATTACATTATTTAGATCCATTAATAAAATCAGTTTCACCTAAAAATAAAATTTCTATCACGAGTGAACTTGGATTTAAAAAAAAAATCGAATCCTATAATCTTTAAGGATTCCTTTTTGTAGCAGTAAAAAAAAAAAAAAAATTGCATGTAGTCTTTGAACTGGAGGTAATATTATAGCTACAAGTATGTTCATTAGTGCTAATTAGAAAATAATTTTATTTTTTTTTTTTTTAGTTTGTACTGTTTTCATATATTGATTCATTGTTTGAAAGAAAATGTTTTATCTTATTGTCTTTAACTAACAGCTCTTAAGGTTCATTAGTAAATATTTTTGCCCAGTAGATAGAAAAGGAATAAAAATTTTCTTTCATGTGACTACTTATTTGATTATACAAGATGATTATATGAATGATATGACAAGTGAAAATCACCACTTTGAAAGAATCCAAATTATATATAATTCTAACCATTTCAGAAGAGCTGATGAGATTTTGCAAGAAATTTCTTTGTTCCTGAAACAACTGGCAAAATATTTTGAGAAATTTCTTTTTGTAGAAACTGATGAAATACCTGAGAATTTTCTTTGCTCCTGAAGTAGCTGATAAGAAATCTTGAGAAACTTTTCTTGATGCTGTTAAGATGTCTACAACATTTTTTTTCTCTTTAGTTTTTACTTTGGGAGTGAATCAACAATTAAAAAAAAAAAAAAAACTAGATACTGATGGCAGCAATGAAAGGAATGGCTGATGTGATCTTTACAATATATCACAAAAGTTTCTAGTGCTCAATTTTGAGCTAATAGACGATTTGTTGTGTAAACCAATTATTAGTAATTTGCTGTGCACTCTTGAACCCATTTTTCTCCACATTTATTGCATGATCCTAATCTGTACTTGCTGACTATTTAACTGTTTTGTTCATGTCCTACTTAAGCATTTAGGCCTCCCATGGTGATAATTTCCTGTGTTTTACATTAGTATTTGACACTAGTTTTCTGGAATGTGTTGAAATGAAGAGTATTAAACCAGGAGCTTGTTTTTTGCCTGGAGTTAAATAAGTTTTCAGTTTTGAAATCAAATGTTTCCACTTAATATTTTTCCATAGCCAATGCACCTCCTTAATTCACTACTGTAGAATTGATTTTGTTACGTCCCAATTCAATAATTTTCTCACAGAGCTATCACTTGGTTTTACAAAAGGTTTTATCACAAGAAATTGATGTTTGAAATATCTTAGGAAATAGCAGAAAGCAAAACTAATAAAATGATTTCTACTTATTGATTATTAGTATTTTTTTTTTTTTTTAAGCAGAAATAGCAATGAATATAAAGAATGAATATAACATGAGTTTGGTAAATTATTTCACTGTCATTTATCAAAAAATGTGTATGTGGAGGAATGGATAGTGGCTTGGAAAGAGAAATAACTTTAAATTCCAGTCAGGTTCATTACATTCACTTACACACAAATACGCTTGGGGGCGGGGAGAGTCTGACTCCACTTCATCTCCCTCTCCTCCCCAGCTATAGGTTAATTATTAAAACTCATGAAAAATGTCAAATGAAAAAAAAGAATTATGCTTAAAATCCAAAATGTTCTAGCTTTAAATAAATCCAAAAAGGGTTAAGCTGTAAAAAAAATAAAACAAATTAAAAAAAAATAAAACAAATTAACAGAAAATGATATACTTTGACTTATTCAATTTTAACTTGAAATGCCAATTCTTGCAAGATCAGCAATGTTGAGCCTATGCAGGACCTATATTGGTGACCACTTGGGAATACCAGATGCTGTAAGCTTGGATGTGTGTGAGGTGTAATGGCTAACAACTCTGAATTGGAAATAAGTGAACTGTTTCAATTCCAGTTGAGTTCTTTATATTCACTTATGCACAAATACCCTTTGGAATAGTATGAATCCACCCCTTCCCCAACTATGGGTTAATTAGTAGCACTTGTATTACAGTCTGAAAAAAAATTTCTGGCTTTTAAATAACCTGCAAAAGGTTAAGCTGTAAAATATGAATCTATCAATCTAATTAGGTTATCTTTTGATTGTTGTATTATTATTGTTATAAACAATGTTTCAGTCAAATACTCTGACCCTTTTCAGATGTCTATTATTTTAGTTGATAGGCAATATCTTATGAACATGTCTGGGAATTTTTTTTTTTTTTAATAAGCAAAGGGGGTATATTTATAAACCTGAGATATGGTAACACCTTTTCTACAAAGAAATCCTGAAAACTTTATCTGGATTGAACAAATGATATAGAAGTTAACCTAAATATTAAAAGTGAAACTGAGTGAAAAACTGAAACAATCTCATAATTTTTGTTTTAACACTCTTAATTTAGTTTTGCTAACTGCCAATGAATGATTCAGCAACATCCCTGAAAAAGCCATTTTTCCTTTGTGCTTTAAGAGGGTGGAAAATGTGATACAAAATCCAAACACTGAATTCATGAAAAATGCATTCTGAAATTTAAAGTACTTAGAAACCGGAAGATTAGGAACAAAGAAAAGGGCTGAATTACTATGTGATATCAATCCTATTACAGTAATGTTGTACAATCTCACCACAATTGAACACAAAACTATATAACATAAATGTTGCTCTAAACAAGGATACTGAGAATTGCATGGACAGTGAGTAATCAACATAGAAGTCTTGAAAATAACAAAAAGAACAATCGTAGTACTGGGAATTAGAAAAAGAAATTTCTTGGACACATAATTGGGGAGGAGATAACTCTCATAGGGTATATCATGGTCAAGTGAGATAGGTAAAGGCATCTGATATGGATGCAGGAGATTGGCAAAGGGAGAAATGCTAAGGCCCATGAAGAATAGGTTGTAGAGAGCCATGATTGCCCATGTCTTAAAGGGACACAGCATATAGAAGATTTTAATGGATATCTATCTTTTTTTTTTTTTCTTTTTACAGCAAGGTTCACCTTTTAAAAGGCCCAGAGACCACTTGAGGTTGAGGGTTATATTTGGAGGTATAAAAGTGGAAGACTAGTTTTAAACAGGTTAAGATTGTAGTGACTGGGGAAACACCCTGTTTGTGGGGGGGAGCCATTCCACAGAGCAGTGGTTCATGGGAAGAAGCTGTTTGAGTAGAACTTCTCACCAATGGGATATGAAGCGAATATGGGTGGTTTGCTACTATGACAGTGGCATAGCTTTCTTGCAGTGAAGGTTTGCCTCGGCGGGACCAGAGAATGTAGTTTGTTTGATCCCTTTCTGTAGAAGTAGTGGTAGAGCAGAGAAAGAGGCTTGCCACATCCTGCCTATGGGAGAGAGATTGAAGGGCAAAGAAAAGTTTGTCATCTACAAGTGCTTGCAGACTCTCATTGAACTCTATCAAGGCTGGACAATGTGCACAAATATGACAATACTCCATTTTTGGTCTGATCTGGATCTTATAATGGCAACAGATTGTATATAAGAGTTTCATTTGAGATTGGGTGTGAGTTTGAGGCCCAACAGTCTTTCAAGGCACAGTGCTTCCCCCGAGAGGACCTTCGTTCATCAAGATTGATGGTAGATCAGGGTCAGATTGGTGCTAATGGAATGTAACTAGTTTGGCCTTTGAGGCATTAAATGTAACCAGTCAGTTTTAACCTATTGGGGAAACTCCTTCAAATCCTTTTTGTTTATGTATTCATGAGTGCAAAATCAGAAGACTTCAGTCGTCAACCTCTGACCATTGAGAATTTTAGAGGTGTGCCTGTATATATTTGTATCATCGACATAGATGTTTAAAAATGATCTGAATATATTCTTAGGCAGATCATTTATGTAGACCAAAAAGTAGGTTGGTCCAAGGAGTGGCCCTTGGAGGATGACCTATTGACCTAGGGCTATGGAGGACTGGCTATTTATAACTACCTTTAGGGAAGAATTTGTCGATTGAGAAGACCCTTCCACTGACACCATAACTAGAGAGTTTGCAAAGTAAGCCTTTGTGCCACACCTTGTCAAATGTCTCCAATATATCTAGTACTATGGTTCTTGAGGTGTGTTTGTCATCAAGAGCTTCACTGATTCTGTGAGTGATGGTATTTAGAATTTTGGCAGTGGATTGGTCTGACTGAAACACATACTGCTCATCTTTGAAGAGTTCTTGTCTAGGTGCTCAATAACCTTATTGATTATGGCCTCAAAGTTTGCTGATGATAAAACAAGAAATGGTTTGTGTGGGGAAACTACACTACATGGATATAAAATTTCAAATTGGTAACTTCTTAAATAATGTTTATGAGGTGCCAAATTTTGTCAATCATTGTAGCAGCTTGTGGCATGTAAATTTAAGCAAATTTCATTTTGTTATTAATTCTGAACAATTTGTTCAATCAAAATGTAATTGATAGGATTATTAAAAAAAAATTTTTTTGTTTTAAAATTTCACCCTTAGTAAGGAAATACAGCCACTAAGAATCAAAGGGGTCATTTAGTGTGATAGAATATGAGTGAAAAATAACATTAAGGAGAGAAAACAATAAAAGAATGAGAATTAAGAAGACAGAAGAAAATGATTGATTGACAATGCATATTTTAAATTTTTAGAGATTAGCATAGAACTGAAATGATTAGCATAGAACTGAAATGATTAGCATAGAACTGAAATGATTAGCATAGAACTGAAATGATTAGCATAGAACTGAAATGATGAGAATGACATTTATAATCATTTTACCCTAAGCAAAACAATAAAGCCACTAGGATGCAAAGAGTTATTAAGTGTGAGAAAATATGAGAAAAAAACATTAAGAAGAGAGAACATTAAAAGAACAGGAATTAAGAAGACTGAAGATAACGATTGATATTGCATTTACATTTTTGAATCTCAAAGTTGACCGAGAAGCCAGAAGAGAGCTGCACAAATGAAGTGTAAGAGAAGAAACTTTTAGCATAGAATTTATGGTTACATCTTGCCATTTCAACTGTAAAATAATGAGACCTTGCCACTAATCTAGTACTGCAATTAAATTCATAAAGTCTAGGTACTAAAGAGGAAAGTACATCAGTACATTTACCATGAAAAAATTTATATAAAAGGCACATGGGAGCTATGTTATGGTGATGAGAAAGTGATTGAAACCAAGATGCCAGATCAGGAATTATAACATTACAAATTCTTCTTTGTACTTTATCAAGAATCTCTAAATACATAACAAAAGCACCAGACTGGATGTGGCAGCAATATTCAATGCATAGACAAACGGTAGACTTCTAAATGTGTAAAAAGTCTGAATTACTGAATTTTAATAACAGATTATGATGCTCATGTGTCCATTTCTGGAACTGATTAATAAAAAAAACATGTTTTAATCATGTCTGCTATAATTTGAATATGTTTACTTTATTCATTTTGCCAAATCTTAATTTATATAGATTTGTGGCCCTGTTGCTGCATGCTTTGCTGAATGCCATCTTACTTTGGTCCGTGTTTCTATGGTGAGCCCTTTCTGCACCAATCCTGCAACTCTGTATCATTTCAGTATCTGCAGGAATATCTGAAGAACTATTGAAGATCAGTCTTGACTCCCCTCTGTCCTGGTTATGCTTGTGAAACTAAAATTGCTGGTACACATAATTAATTTCAACAGCACTCATTAGCATGTGTAAAAATAACAACTTTTATTTTATGGTAATATGATTAAGATCATGAATACATAAACAAAAAGGATTTGAAGGAGTTTCCCCTGTGTAAGGAATTCTTGAGCTGGGAAGAAGTGGTTGACTGGCAGTTGCAGTTATGACTAAATAGCCTAAAGTCTGTCAACTATTTAAATGAAATCAGCTGATTGAGGGAGTTCAAAAAGCAGCATACAGAACAGATCTTTAACTGATTGTGGCACCATGGTCACCCAGCAGAGAAAGTATTAGTCTATTAGTGGGACCAGTTCAGTCTCTTTTTTTTTTTCTTTTTTTTTTCCTGCTCTTTCAGCAACTGCTTTTATAGGAGTGCAACCCAAATTGCACTGCTTTGATTGACTAGCCAATAATAATGACTGACCAATAGTTTTGTCATACACATTGAAGGAGAGGAAGGAAGGCTCTCAAGAAACCCAATATGATTGGTCCAATCAAAATAATAGTTCTGTGTTGGAAGTATCAGAGGAGAAGCTCCATCTCGGCTCTCTTTTTTTCATTGGCCGACTAATCAAAATGACTCATATCCATTTTCAGTGGAACATTTTCCATGTTCCAGAATTTCACCTTCATTTAACCTGATTATCACAGGTGTCATCGTCACCTCCATCTGAAAGTGTTATGTCCCTGATCAAAACAAACCTGACCTGTAAAGGTTTACTTTGTGTCACTCATTTCAATGAATAATTCTTTTATCAAATGAAAAAAACAATCAGGTTAAACAGACCTAAGACTGTACCTAATGAACAAACCAGAAAATTCATGGTATCACATTGTTTTAACATGAAAAATATTTTTCTTCCTTTTTCTGTCAACCTTTGACACCAGTCATGGTGTTCTAGATTTTAAAGTTTTTTCTTCAAACACTACAAGGAATTAGAAGTACAAGTAAAGCAAACTTTAAATTTTAAATGTAATTTGAGTTTGGCTAATGATGTAATGAATATGCATACACCTGGGTTCCCTCTCACAGTAATATGATTGGCTGGCGTCAGCCATAAATACAGACTGATGTGGAGGTACAGGAGGGACACCTATTGCCTACTCCTACGATGAGGACCAGTCCATTACAGTTACTTGCTAGATTGTCCTACCCGGTTACAGTAGTCAACAACCACTCTGCTACTTCAAACAAATATATCCCCTTCAAGAGACACATCAGCTAATTATAGAGTAGTTTTGTATTTTTTTTATTTGGTAATAATTGTAATATAAATTCTACAATAGGTGCTGCATCAAGATTAAGGACTGCTTTTAGTGGTTATCAGGAAGGTTATTACAAATGGTCTTTTAGGCGCAGTGTAACAATAAAAGAAGAAAGTGTTTATTTACATATACTGAAAAAAAGGTTAAAGAGAAAATGTTCATAACAGAAAAAAGACTTGCTCAAAACATTTCTCTGAGCGCCTAAAAAGTTCTTTAAACGAGTAGAATTTTGTTAAGGTTTAGAAACACTCCCAGTTCTTGTAGAGTAGGAAAATACTGGTAGATACAGGAATCATGCAGTTGAGTGAGTTCGTAGGTCAGCGACAGATGTCTAGTGGGCTCGACAAAAGGAGTGGTAAAGGGATGCAGCTTTGAATTGGTCTTGAATTGTGGGCCAACGTTTGTTCTCAACAGCTCTTTAGTAGGTAGCTCTTCTTTGGTTGAAAGTGGTTCTGAAGTTGACTTGTGCTTCCTATCATCAACCTCACAGATGGTGGTAGAAATTCTCACTGCTAAATAGGCAAAGATTCTCCAAATTTATGGAGATTTTGTAGGCTCACTAAAATCAGGGACTTTTCCATCCAAAATTGTTAAACAAATTTCCTGGACCCTTCATTGGTCAGAAAATATATTCTCTGTTAAGAATCAGGGCTCTGGGAGCCGGTTTTGAAAGTAATGAAAACAGGTTGGAGTGAACAAGTTGTGAGGTTTCCCCCAGACTTTATGGCACCATGAAAAGAATAATGATGGAATTCCTTTTTATATTTTCCAGCTCTCTCTCGTTAGTCAGAAAATATATCTCTAATAAGAATCAAGGCTTTGGGAACCGGATTTTGAAAGTAAAGAGTTTGGAGTGAGGATAGAAAAAATAGCGAGAATGTGAACTTGTTAAATATTGTTCTCAAATTCCAACATGGTGAAGCTCAGGCTGTTGCTTTGGACATCTTGAAAATGTTTGACAGGGTTTGGCATACTGGTCTTCTTCACAAGTTAAAAGGTTATGGTATTTCATTTTTGAATTAGTCTTATCAAATCACAAAATGAAAGTTGTTCTGAATGGCCACTCTTCTAGGTCTTTTTGTACTAATTCAGGTGACTTTATAAATTTAAGTACAGTACATGATTGGTGGTAAGGTCTCATAAATTAACAGTAGAATTGGCTAGCTGTAACTAAGTTCTATGCTAACACTTTTTCTTGCACTGCTTGCTTGTGAAACTTTCTTTTGGCTCCATGCTTTCCAGTCAACTTTGATCTTCAAAAATTTAAATGTAATGTCAATTGTTTATCTGTCTTGATTACTCTTCTGTTGGTTTTGCTTCTTAATAATGCTTAATCTTTTTTTCTTATTTTTCACACCCCTGCCTTGCATAGGGTAAAATAATTAAGAAAAAAAAACTTACCTAGTTTTTTTTTTTTGTTGTTTTTTTAATCCTTTCTAATCAGTACCACCACAGGCTTTGTAAAAAAAAGAAATAATAATAAAAAAATTTCAATAATTTTTAAATGCTTTCTTTGAAATTAAATTTTGATTTTATTTTAAAGATAATCATAATTAAAAGAAATTAATTTCCGTATATAATTTTTTTAAAACAGCATTTTTTTTGGTTGCTCATCCAACGGCAACTATATACAAAAAATGTAAACAACAAAAATACCTTTTTTAGTTTTAAAGCAGAATGGAAATGTTTTATTTATGCATGGTAGCCTGTGAAGTCAAAAGATAAAATGAAAACTATAATTTCACTTCTGTACCAAAAAGTAAAAAAAAAAACGCAAAGAATTGAGGAAGATCAGTGATGTAATAATCAAGAATTTGTTTAAAAATAGATTTTCTTTAATCTTTCTTATGTACTGAATAATTTAAGAATAATTCTTTATTCTGTAAATGAATAAATTTCAGGACATTAAAGGTGCTACATAATGTAATTTGCATTTTTAGATTAATGTGAAAAAAACAATTTTTCTAAGTAAATTTTATAAAAATTGCAGTACAAAATATTTTTTTATGCGAATAAAAATTAGTTTCGTAATTCTGAAAAATTTCTTCGTGTGAACAAATTCTGCAGGAAAAATAAGACAAATATTGACGAGTATGCAATTATTATTTTTTTTTTTTTTTTGTATAGAGTGGTAAGAAAGTCTTGTCACCCATATTTTCTATTTCGGATGGCTCACAGGAAGGTTGTCGATGACAAGACTTTCGGACCACCCTATACATCCATAACAACAATTTTTTTTTTTTTTTTTTTAAATGGTTCACACTTGAAAAATGCCATGAATTAAACTTTACATTTTTTTTTAATCTTCAAGTACGTCTTTAGAAAATCTTTTGACAACGGAATGAATTTCAAAATCGTATTTTTTTCCTGTTCAATCTGGAAAAAAACATTTAAAAAAAAATACAAGCACCAATTCTCAAAAAAAGAATTCTTTTGAGTTTTCTTTTTATTGAATTACTTTGTTTGGTATGTTATTGCACTTGATATTGCATCATAATTTTATTTTTATTACTGAAATAAATATCTTCAGGGATTTTTCTTATAACTGTAAAATAAATAGCAGATTCCTCCCAATTAAAAGTACACACGAGATATCAAACCTTTTTTTTTTTTTTTTTTTTTAAATTCAGCAAAAAAAAGAAGGCCCCCCAAAAACAACAGTAACACTCAATAAATAAGTACTGAAAATTTCTTTTGAATCGGATTATTCTTGGATTTTTACCAAATATTTTGAAACTGAGTAGCTTGTTTGTATTTGATATACAAACAAGTGTCTCTGTAGGATTTTTTCCCCAATCATAAAATAAGCGGAGGAATTATTAATCGGATCGCGTAGAAAATTACTTGTTGAAAAAAAACAAATCCACAAACGTGCGGAAAGGGGCAGGGAATTGAAGGAAATAATTGCGCCTGCACTTGTATTTATTTTGTACACGAGTAGTGGAGTGGTTTCCCGTTGTATTCTTGACTGTGATTTTTATTTTATTTTTTTACTCTCGTTAGTTAGCCGTTGACTTTTGTAGTTTGTCCACCCTTTAATTTTTCTTCCAACCTAATTGCTAACCACACTCCTCGTCCACACCAAGGTGGGCCGGGAAGCCTGTTTTATTGCTAATACTCCGGCAAAAACACACAGACCCCCCCTCCACCTCCAACCCATCACATAAAGAAATAGAAAAGAATCAAGCCAAAGTAACTTTGGCTTGATCTTGTGAACAAAGATTTATGCTATTCCCAAACCCGTCGATTTCACGACTGTTGCCGCCGCCCTCCCACGTCGGTTACAGGAGACACATGGATTAATCTGCAGACCAGCACGTGAGGATTTAAAATGATGTACGATGTGGTATGCCCAAGGGTAACGGTGGTGGAGAGGTCAGGAGTCGGTTTCGTTGTTTTACGAATTCGGTTTAATTTTATTTTTTTTAACTTTACTTAAAAGTTCTCTCCACTTTTAAGTTTTTCATTTAAATTCCATCGAAAGTAACTTTTCTTTTAAAATTAGCTTATCACCTGTTTGATTCACAAGTTTAAAAGGTTGCTAATGATTGGAAACTTCGTACACTTGCGGTCACCATTGACGTCTATTAGGTTTTTTCGTTGGGATGAAGAAAGCCTGTAGGGATCTTTTCAGACGGTCTTTCCACTCCCATTTGGACGTTGGAGCCTCCCAAGGGGGACCTTATGTGTATTTTTAAAAACAAACCCAAAATATTAAATTAGAGAGTGCTCAATAACTTAGGCTGACGATAATTTTTTTAAAGGCATTAGAGCAGCTATCATGCAGTGTTGATATTTAATATTTATTCAGGCTTTTTTTTTTTTTTTTAAGATGCTACCCCCAAAAATGTTTACTTCCACCTTTTTTTTCGAAATGAAAGTAAAAAAATCGCTGCACAATGTTTTCAAAAAATTACAGATAATCAGCCTGCAGGTTATTAATTAAACGAAACTTTCAGTACATTCCATGAATGAATTGTTTACTTGTCATTTTAGAAAATTTTGTGGAAATATTGCGGGTGGGAGTAAGTTTCCCCTCTCTCCTTTTTGATATTTCGTGTGTACTTTTTAATTTGGAGGATGTTAAAACTTTTTTTTTTTATATTTTTTTATAGCTATTTAAAACTAAAAGAAATTATACAATAACAGGTGTGAACATATCTAAAATTCGTCCTGAACCTTCTAAAAAAATAAAAACTCAAAAAATTTATTTTTTGAGAGTTGGTGTTTGAAACATTTCTTTTAGATTGCACATGAAAAAAAAAATTACTTGTATTCTTTTCAATGTGATTTTGAAATTTAACCTGTTGGTCTTCAGAAGAATTCTTTTCATATAGGTACCTCTACTAATTCACTGAAAAAGATTCCATTTATGAAAAATATATCCCCAAAAACTTGATAAAAAACAAAGTTTTAGCTAGCATCACAAAATGCTTGTTAAAAAAAAAAAAAAAGGCGGAAAGACCAAAGTATTCATTGATTATTTAAATTTTTTTACTATTTTTCACTTTCTAATTTGGGTTGAAAATCGTTTTTCTTGCATCAGCAGGTCGACAAAAGTACAAAATTTAGCTTTTTTTTTTTTAATTTGTTTTATTTTTCTGAATTTTTTTTTTCTTTTTATAAAAGAAAACATTGACTTGGAAATTCTTGCGAAAATGAAATGATTGTCGGATTTTAATGAAACTCTTAGGACTTCACAAATGAATGAAATTATTCTAGAACTTTTTATGAATTAGAAAATCTAGGTAAAAAAAATATTTATTTTATTTATTTATTTATTTATTTATTTTTTTTTACATCTGTTACCCCTCACTTGCTTCATTTTATGAAATTTCGAATAATTATCACTCTTAAATTTTTTTTTTTTTTTTTTTCTGTAGCATGGAAACACCACTTACCAAAAATCTGCTCTGAATCATAAAATAAAAATGCAATAGAACCAAGACATTATTTAATTAGAAAAGGTTTTTTTAATTGCTTGTATAAATAAGGACACTGTTTAAATTGTTTTAACAGCTAATGAATTTTTACAAAAATTGTTTAGTTTTTAGAATAATTAAATTTTAAGCATTTTAAAATTATGTATTAATTTCACTTCTTTTAGAAGTAAAAAAAACTTTATTAATCATAAATTGAAAAGCTTAGTACAATTCATCAAAAAACAATATTTTTAAAATAATTTTAAATAATTTTTTGTATATGTATGTAAATGTGCAAATTTTTGTAGATACAGAAATTCATACACAACATTATCAGAAAATAAGAGTAATAAATATTTGCAAAAATTGAAAATAATCCAAAAATAAAAGCAAAGAATTAAACTTAAAAGTATCATTTCACTAAAAAAAAATTATGGCTAATGTAGAATAAAAAAATTAAAATTATTCATCCTACCTACTATTATTGTTTCATTATAACAATAAAAAATTATATTTTTAAACATAAATTAAATACCAATTTCTTGATTATTGCATTCTGGTGTTTTGTATTTCTTTTACTATTTTATTTTTTGTGCACTTTTGAAGTTGGGGATTACTATTATTGTTTATCTTTGGTATCGCTAGTGACTGTGCATTTATAATCATTACGTTATTTTAAACAAGAAGTAAGCAGTATTTTACAAGATTCATTTAATCCTTGAACTATACAAATTTACTTTGAAATGCATGTTGGATTTTTAAGATTTTTAAAAATTATTGTTTGCATTTTTCATTTTTAATGGCATTTAGATGAGTGAGAAAATGTGCCAATGTTTTAAAAATCTATGAAGCCTTAGGGAAATTTATTTTTCTTTTGATAAGGATTAGCATCAAACTATTAAAATAAACTGTAAACTCTTGCACGCACACACACACATATACGCACATATGTGTGTGTGTATGTATATCCTTGATAATGGTTAAAAGAATAGCCAAAAGTATTAGGGCATGCAAAACATTTGGACAGTTTTTACACACCTTATGCCTGGAAAAGAAAATTTATATGAACAAAAATTAATTAAAAAACTTAAACACAGTACTTTATAAGTTGTCTTTAATGGAACTGGAATAAGAGAGATTGCTGTTTATTACATGACCTGGCAGCCAACAAGGAAAGCAACGCTACAACATTAAAAAAAAAAAACTTATGAAAAATAACAGCTAAAAATGAAATCTAACATTTAAATAATGAAATCCCAAGAAAGACCTTGATGGAACCCAAATATAAGGAAGCACGGTACCATATCACCCTAAGTATTAATGATAAGAAACTTAAACACAGACAAATCATTACTAAAAAAATTTTGCAACTTATATGAAGGAAACCTACTTCCCAATAGCAGTGAGAAATATATAAACAAATCTGGCTATAAATTAACAGATGACCACAAGGAATTCCTAAATCTCCAGCATAACTTGGGCCTCCTTACAAACACTGAAATTGAAATTCTATGCCAGTGATTTTTTTTTTTTTCTTATATGTATGTGGTTAGCTGCCAGTAGAGGTTTCTGATTATTCTGTCTTTACCAAATATGTCAAGGTTGCTGAGCAGCTCTAACAGATCTTTGTGGCATACTTTGTCAAATGCCTTTGCATAGTCTATAAAATGCTGATACACATTAACCACCTGCATAAAGGTAAAAAATAAGTTCAGCAGATATACAAAAATAGAAAGGGACGTAATGTGTCTCCTCACCAGACTTATTCAACCTATACAGTGAGGCAATTCTGAGTGAATTGGAAATCCTACCAGGATTCATCATTGGCTGCCACAATTTTAACATAAAATGTGCAGATGACACAGTGCTGTTAGCAGACATGGGAAAGAAACTACAAAACTTCCTACAGAAGGTAGTAAGCATAAACTACAAGACAGAATGCATGGTCATCAGCAAAAAGATGATCCTGAAATGTGATTTACAGGTTGGGGCCACTAAAATCAAGCATGTGTAGAAATTTAAATATCTGGAAAGTGTTCTGACAGGATGGTAAGTGTGATGCTGAGATCCAAAGATGTATTAGGATGGCCAAAGATGCATTCCAAAATCTAGGCAGAGTATTATGAGACAGGAGTGTTTCATTGGTAACAAAGAAAGGAGTACTGGACTGCTACATGATATCTGTCCTCCTCTACGGCAGTGAATGTGGGATGGTATCCTCAAAGATGAAGAAGCCACAGAGGTATGGTTCTACAGAAGGATGCTAAGGATACCATCAACTGAACATGTGAGTAACGATGAGGTTTTGGAGAGGATGCAAACAAAGAGGAAACTTATACCTAACATCAGAAAGAGGCAGCTGAAATTTCTAGGACGTGTAATGAGAAAAGAGGGCTTGGAGAATCTGATACTCACAGGGCAGGAAAGAGGGACAAGGAAAAGCAACACTTAAGCAAGTGGATGGCAGAACAGGGTCCAGGAGGAATAACAAAAAGACAACATTTATTGAGAGTTACAAGGGACAGGAAGGAATGGAGAGCCATGATCACCTATGTCCTAAAGTGACACAGCACATAAAAGAAAGATATCAGTCATTATCCCAACTGGAATCTGACAAAATAATAAAACTCCATCTGAATCTTCTTAAGACAAAGGGCCTAAAAGATTGCACTCTTTGCAATAATTATTACAATATTCTAACAAAAAAACAAACTCAGAACTGCTGCAAAAGAATTAAAAAAAACAAAAACAAATCTGATATTATCAAATGAGCCAATAAAGCGAATACATTGGTAATTTTGGATAAATTGGATTATTATAAAAAAAATTACAGCATATCATTGATAATCAGTCTTTGTTTACTAAATTAAATAAAAAAAACTCCAGTCATTATCCCAACTAGGATTACTGTCCGAGTGAGTATTATTGATCAAGTACTATTAGTGTAAGATTATTCGAAGGTGTCTGACACCAGTATTGTTTGATGGCATGCTATAGTTGTATCTGCAATTACAAAGTCTCTACTACAATGAGCATTATGAAAGTGACAACGAATATTTGACATCACAAAAGTAGCAACGAGTGTTTTTGTTTGTTTGTTTTTTGACTAAGTTCATAGGTTAAGGACAATTTTTCTCAAATGTAGTTTTGAGATTATAAATTTCATTTTTGTCTTCACCTAAAATGAGAATGTCATATCATCTACATAGCAGAAGACATAGTTTGGGTTTAATAACTTTTTAAAAATACAAGTTGGTGCCATTAAGCCATGCACCAATAAACCGCAATGTTGCTTAAGCTATGCATGCATGATGGACCCTAAAATTTTTTGTCATGTTCATATTAGTCCCAATTTGAAACCAATTCAAACTTTATTTTGACACCTTAAAGTCTAATTTTTTTTTTTCTGTATAATCTTTTATTTCAATAAATTCATTGAGTTTTAATACCGTCAGTATGTCCATATTTTTCCAGGCATTTACTATTGTTTAAGCTTTGGCATTTCACACTCATGATTGTGTAGTGGTTTGGATTAGCACTTCGGACATTTTGAGTGTGAAATATGCAGCTTACAACCTTTATCCAACTTAAAAATTTCACATATTTACTCAATGGGATTTGCTTTAATATTGATAATGTGCTTTTCCAAATAATTCATATAATCTGCAGAGAAGAGACATTTTAAATCTTGCTTTAAGGATTATTAATGAAAGCTGCCATTGCAGCCAAATGACACCCTTCAACACTTCCAAAAAGTTTCAAAAGTTCATAAATCCTCTCACATTAAATTTTTGTATAAATACAGGCAAAAATTAGTTTTGCACAGTGTCTCTCTAGATATCATAATGATCACATTTTTATAACTAGATATTAACTCATCATCATGAAACAAACACTCCTTTTACAGTGTTCAACAAATGCTAAACATTTTTGAAAGCATACAAAAGAGCACAGCTCGCAGCAATGTCTCTATATTGTTATATTAATTTTATTAATACATTATAATATAATTATTGTAATGTTTTTATTCAAAATCTTAAAGCTATAAAAATTTCATTTTATTTTTCTTAAAATATTAAAATCTTATGCATACGAGATTTCAGCCATCTTTTGCTGTCATCGATGATGGATCTATTGACATGATGCTTTATAATTGGAATCATTTTAGGCTGTCATCTTTCAAAGTTATTCACATTGGTGCAGATTTTTATGTGAAATTAAAGGATAGTTAAATGTTTTCCAAAACTGCCAATATTCAACTCTTAGTATTGAATATGCATTTTGCATGCTTAGCCACTGTGTTACCCATTTTTGCAGATAACTTCATGGACTGGACAAGCTTTGTTTTGGTGGTCTAAGCTGGCAATCTGACATCATGGCTCACTTTTAATCTAAACCATGGACAGAAGTTTTGGACCCCAATTACTGACCTGTACCTGGTTTTCCGCATGAGACATGTAGTAGTTAGAGAAGGACGGTCAGGGTAGATTTTCTATACTAATGCCATTAGTTTGGGTATAAATATTGCCATTATGGTCATAGAAAGGGACTACTGTGCAGGTGTGTAATAATTTCCTGAAAATATTGTTTGATGGATGGATAGAGGAGGAATCAAGTTATATTTATACACAGAGTTAAAGATTATATCAATAATTTCATTGACAGGGACATTTGTGAATAAATTTTCTACAAGTGATGCTAAAATGCCTTGGTTTGGTTTTGTTGTTTAAAGGATTTAGAGAAATACACAAGTAGATATGAGACTATATCTGGTAGCTAGATATAGATTAATAATACCATTGAGGAATTTTGATAATTGGTAAATGTGTATTGGGACCTATAAAATGATGGGTCATTGTGGGTATCCAGATTTGTTTTTTTAACATTTTTGTATAGGTATCCTGTTTGGTAATTTCCAATGATTTTGATTAATTTTCAAGCCTACATCAGTTTGAGGTTATCAGTTTGTTTTTTTTTTTTTTTTTTTTTTTTTTAGAGAGTCTCTGTGGTGTTGACCAGAACAAGAAAAATTATCTACTATAAAAATTAAAACTGCTAACCTTGACAGCTCACCTGTAAGATCTAAATTACAAAGAACCAATATTATTTATAAATTTACAGGTCTTTCAAGGAACTATATTCCTGATCAAACCAAATTCACAAGTAATTATAATGGACATATCATGACAAGAAGACTGATGTTACATCTCTCTCTGAGCACAGCTGAATTAGGACTTGTTAAACACAGAAACCTACCAAACTTTATCTGCAACATACTTGTAGAAAATACAACTATAATAGCTTCATCCACATGTGTATAAAAAAAAAAGTTAAGCATTAATAAGGAAAAAAGAAAGTCAACATCCAGTAACATCAACTATGAACACAATGTATTGACTGTGTTTGGAAAATAAAAACATTCCTATAACTCTAGAAACATGGATAAAAATCTACATGTTCAGTTAGAATCTTACTTATTATAAAACGCAGATTGTATGTGTGTCTGTACGTTTATATATGGGATCGTATTTCCTACATTTTTCAACCGATTTCAGCAAGACTTCACAGGACTATGTAAAATTACCTGGCGGTGGTTCTGACAGCACCAAGAATTGGAAAAACACAATTGTTTTTGCATGAAATCAATTTGAAAGGACAGTTAAGTGTATCGCACCCGGCCAGAAGTTACTGCCAGCTACTCAAACGTCTGAATGCCATTAAGTTCCGGTGACTCAGCATTTTTTTTTTTTTTTTTTCAGAAAACGATACACAAAAAGTAAACAAATGAAACCTAAACATACACAAGTCCTCCTAACTAAAAATAATAACCAGAAACTACTTTAAATACACATGGTGTCCAAATGAAACCCATGTGTACAGTCAAAATGCGAAAGTTAATTTTTAGTCATCAACCAAGAGATATTGCCAACCAGCTACGATGCTACCATCAGCTGCCATAAACACAGCTGATTTCTTCCAAGAAAGGGGAATTTTTGTCCCTGCCCGAGTGTACACGCTTGGGTCACCCACATTAATCCAACCTTGTGTCACATCTCATTCTTGTGGTGGAACGAGTAAACGCCACAATGTACTCCCCCTCTCACCTTCACCTGGCCAACCCTTGTGGAAAATAAACCTCCTCATCTCAAGTGTTAATAAAAACAAAGCATGTCAGATTTATAAAGATTTCCTATTTGTCCCTTATCCTATCATTCTCTTGCATTCCTATCAATATTTGATCGTAATATATATATATATATATATATATATAAAAACAGATGCAAACTATGCCTGGAAGAAAAAAAATTAAAATAAGTTTATATAGTCTTAAAAATAGACATTTATTTTGCATCAAACACTGAAAAATATGTATTAGGTTTGTAACTAGGTAAGTTTGTATGTATGTGTGTATTGTATATGTCTGTATCTGTCTATTACTATTATTATTACTTTAAATATATTATATATATTTTTTTTTTATTACTATTAAATGATGTTTAAATGAATAACAACATAGATTGCATTTCTGTGATTTTTATTACTGGTTGCGCAGTTAGTTTTATCCATAAAATTTTCCGCTACCTTCACATACTGCAATATTCTCAAAAAAATCTAAAGTAGAATCTAATGTAATTGGTACTGAATTACCTTCTTGACTTCAGTCGCTTTCTCGCAGATGTGATGTGGCTTCCCTCTGTCTTTTCTACAAATATTTTCATGGCTACTGCACTGATGAGCATTTTTTCCCTGGTACCCTGATTACATGAATTAAGGTGTACGACTAGATTGGCATCTAGGTTCCAACTTTTTACTGTTGAAATAGTTTAATGTAACCGCCCTTCTAACAGTTTCTTTCCTCACACTTCTCTATATTGGAACTCCATTCCTCTCACTTGCTTCCCTGATAACTACAATCATCAAAAACCTAAATGCAACATCAGTCACCATGTTTTGTTGCGTTGATACCTGTTCTTTTTTCCTTTCTTCAATCCTCCCTACACCCACACTTTTCTCTCATTTTCACTCTCCATAACCCCCTGTGTGATAATGACACTTCCGACTTGCTTGTGGTGAAATGCTTAAAAAAAAAACCCCAAAGCATGGAATATAAAATAATTAGGGTACTGACAAAAGCATCTAATAAAATAATTAGGGTACTGAAAATAGCATCTACCACAATCAAAGGTAAAGCTCTCCCTACCAAAAGCTAAAATAATAAAAAAAAAAAAAAAAAAGTGCTCAATAATATATATATATATATATATATATATATATATATATATATATATATATATATATATAAATAAAATATAAAAAAAAAAAAAGGTAGAATGTGTAACGAATGCACGGCCTCAATTTTCGACAGATTTGCACCAAAATTTACATGCACATGCTCCAAGTTAGCAGGAAGGCCAAGACTAACTTTGCATTTCCCAGCTCCCATCGATAGTGGAAATAATCGATTTTTTTTCATGCTTCTACGGTAGTTTTCATGTAGTTTGCGGCCATTTTCTACTGGCCAGAGTGAGAGCCTATAGCTGGCTGCAACGAATAGGCAGGAAGATTCTATTGGCCAGCATGAGAGCCAACAGCTGACTGACACAAATGTTAACTAGCATGCTAGCATGCAAAAAAAATCGATAGCTGCATTTGTCACAAGTGGGGAAAAATTTAAATCTGCATGGCACTTTACTCCAATTGGCTCATTCGCTTGCTTAAACTCAACATTGATTCTGCTTTTGCAGAACTGGGTTGAGTGTGAAAAAGTATTTGTTGTTAACATTCTTTTTTTTATTCGGTTCTTCCAGTTAAGAGTCCTTTTTTTTAAAGCTGATCGTTTTGTGTTCATTTTGTTTAGTTCTTTTTTCGTAACAGATTTAATGTTTAGTATAGAGCTTAGAAAAAATTTGCAGTGTGAGATAGGCAAGAAGTAAGGCATGTAGCAACATCAGCACGGCAAAGGGCACTCCTTTAAATGCAAGGAAGGGCAAAAATATTTTAAGTCATGTGATAGTGATTGCTGTATGAGTCGTACGATTTTTGAATCGAGCACGGGCAACGCTGCTAGTTATAAATAAACCTACTTGATAATGTCTAAAAGAATAGCTGAAAGCACTTGGACATACAAAATATTCAGACAATTTTTACATGCTTTATGTCCAGAAAAGAAAAATCTATATGAATACAAGGAAAATTAAAAAAAAAAAAAAAACCTTAAACACAGCACGTTCTCAGTCATCTTTTAATGAAACATGTAAAAAAAGTGAGATTCTTACTCACAGTTATATTAGTGTGCATACTCAGCTGCATATACAAACATTTATGATTATTATGATAGTATTATCTTTGTACAATATGTATTTGTAGCAGAAATATTTTCAAAAAGTTATGTCTACAAATATTTAGATAAAATCCAGACTTTAATGCTTTAGAAAAATCACTGATTAAAAAAAACATCAAAGAAAATAATTGAGTGCTTGTTCTCCTGAAGTTCATTATGACTTTGTAATGATGACAATAATAAATCTTATCTACTAGCCAGAGAGGACTGACTTGTCATAAAGCCAAGAAAACTCTGGCATTTCTCAACAATGCTAACCACTTTGGCAGCATCTTAGTGATTGTATAGAAGTGTATTATATTCTCTTGTTTTGTCTGGAGAATTAACATTTAATGTGTTAATATTGTCTGAATCTAGTAAAAGATGTCATGGGTAATAGACTTGATTTTGTTGAAATATACAAGAATAATTAAAATTTGGAAAGAATAATTTATTCCATAAATCATTTAGAGAAGTTTTTTTTTTTTCTTTCTAATTTAAATATCCCATCAAATGGCTAATATCGATGCTGGATTTTCTCCAAGAAAAGAGTTTGAAATTATAGGAATTGGCGATTTGTAGGGCATCAATAAATCAAACCTTCTGTATTTAGCCACAGTAAGTCAATTAGAGTAAACCTTTTTTCACTCTGGAGAATTTGACATTTAAATTTTACAACACTTGATTAATTCTTTGCTTCCTGTGCCAGTTCTTCATTCTTAGTTTATCTTTCTGTGCACAAATCAAAGAATTGATACTTTCAAAATTTCTCTAAAAAAATGTTTGTAATTACAAAGCAGTGTAAATAGCTATATTTGCCAAGTTTAGCTGAACTTACCTCCCTTGTCAATTCATATTTAAAAAGCCATCATGGACAGATGGGATATGTTCTATTGTGCAGATCCTCTATCTACCTTGTCTGCAAAGTGGCACAGTTCGGGACTATACAAGCATAGGATAATATACCTTTGTCCTTTTTTTTGCTTTAGGATATAGAAGTGATAACAATAGGATGCTTCTCTGCCAGAGAGAGTTTCTTAATTTCAAAGAAACCATCTGGACATTCACAAACATACACACATTATGGCTAAGTACAGAAATGTCTTTTTTCTCCCTTTGGTGAGCGATGTTGTTTTTTACATAAAAATTACATGTATCTTATAGACAAGATCCAAAGATGAATCTGCAGTTCTGACCTAACATATCAGCTTAAATCATTTTTTAATATTTTCATGACAATTGTTCTGCTGAACTTTCCTCTTTAGTACCTCAACTTCATGAATTTAAGCGTACTACTAGGATGGTAGCTATGTCACTTTTTACAGTTGAAATTGCTAAATGTAACTAAGATATATTCTAATAGTTTCTTCTCTCACACTTCTTGATTATGAAACTCTTCTTGCTTTCATGTCAATGACAATATTCAAAAACTTAAATGCAATGTAAATTGTCATCATCTATCTCCTTAAATCCTGTTCTTTTTATTGTCCCTTCTCCTCTGTAATGTTTTCTCAGTTTCTGCCACTTTGTCTTTTGCCCTCAGTAACTCCTTGTCTTAGTGGCTTTATTGCCTTGCTTGAGGTGAAATTTCAAAATTCATTTATTTTGAAAGTCTTCATTCTCATCAGTAATAAGTTGTAACTCCTCTTGCTACAAACTGGTGACCAACATCAACCACATCCATTTCAAACTTGTAGCACTCTAACTACAAAATTTAGGCCACATCATGATGAAACATTGATTTCTATATGAATGCTAAGGTTAAGCAACTTCAAGCCTGATCAGTACCTAAATCAGTGACCAGTTAAGACTACCAGGAGCTGTAAGCTTGGATGTGCAGGTAATGTAACAGATAATGGCTCAAAACTATTAATTAGTTTCCAGTTACCATTGGGTTTGTTATATTCACTTAGGTGAAAATACATAAGATGTGTATCAATTTTATGTCCTGATTTTCATATGGACATTATCTCTTTACTCAGCTTAATTTTCATTAGGTGCTTAAAAATATTTTCAGTGAGCTATTCTTTCATTCTTAATTTAAATTGTGAATAAATTCTTTTCAATTTCACACTAAGAGTCCTTCTTTTCTTGTATGCCTAATAACCCCAAATTTGTTTTATTTTTCTATACAGTGTCCTTGACTTAATAGTCCCATTCTTATGGTGCATCATAACACGATTTTCCATGAATAAGTGCTTACATCACTCACCAATGCTAATGCAATAGTAAGATAATCTAGAACATAACATGTCATATAAATGTGTTAACATAATTAGGATTAAAAAAACACATGGATAGGAATATAATACCTATACCATATTTTTTGGCTTACAAGATGCACTTTTATTTTTTTCCTAAAAAAAAAAAAAATACCCTAAAAAATATGTGCGTGTCTTCCAAGATGAATGTAAGGCAACACCCAGGCTCAAGTAAGCTTAGACGGTCACCTAATTGACTGATAGGGATGTGGATTTGTATGTTGAGTCATTATGTTAGCTATCTATCTATTTCAGCCTTTTATATGATGTAACTTCAGTATTTAACTGTTACAAGTATTTCCAAGATTATAAACCTTCCTAGAGCCGAGCCACAAGCTTAAACATGCCCTGTTTATTAGCAGCAATGGGAGCCTTTCTGCTCTGGACTAGTATGTCATTTCCATACAAACAAAATCAGACAAGTGATTATTGTAAATAATGTGGTGCCAGTATATGAGGAACGCATGGTGAATGTGTTGTATGAGATTGACTTTGTTTTTTTTTTTTTTCTTAGGAATTTCTTTCCAATATTTTGATGTCTTTCAAGCTGGAAAATATGGTAATTGTTTTAAGCTGCTTGTACATTTATTGCCACTGACACCGTTAGCTCTTTGTAGATTAAATGACAAATTGTAAGATCTTGTCTCTTTTGCAGTACTCTGTAACAGCAGAAAATCTGTGGAAGAAAGAAAAACAAATGTGAGTTTATTTTTCTTTCTTATCCTGAATTTATCGACTTATAGTTTAACATGGAAATGTCCTTATCTCTTACAAGGAAACTCTTATGTATACACATATGTGCATGTTTTAAGCGACAGTCGAATGACTTGAACCAAGCAACTGGCCAATGTTCATTAATGTTTCTCTTTTCAGACCGTTTAACAATATTTAATTTCACTTCCATAGTAATGACTTTCCTTTTCTTTGAAGCACCATCATCAGAAAAGGTTACACTATGCTTGGGAGCCATAATGAAGGGCAATAAGTTTCCACAAACAGAACACAAGCAAAAGAAGGAATACACAAAAATCTATTATGGTTTACAACAAGGAACTGACCCATACTGCCTCATGTACAAGGCAAATAACAAAACAAGATTAATAGAGCTTGTTTTGTAAAAACAAATTGTTGAAGGTCAGGACTGTCCATGACCTGGGGACTTAATGGATTGGCATAAAATTCTAAGAACACTTTTAACAAATTCCAGTGTGATAAGTTGCAAACAAACTATAGATTGTAGCCCTATGTCAATTCTGGTCCATGGCAACCAATAATGTAGCCCACTCCCCACATTGGTTGTCAAGCTCATTAACACCACTGTGGTTACCATCTAGCTGACTCCTCACTTGTTAACGTATTGCTAGTATTATGATGATGGGCATGGTTCCACACAACTTAGCTGGTGTTTATCTGTTCACGATCATTCACGATCATTCACTCCTCTGTCACATCATGCTTTCTGCTCAGAGGTGAGAAGATTGCTGATGAAGCAAACTGTAATGGAAACAGATCGATGACCAAGAGCTACACACAAAAGAGGATTCTTTGAATAAAGAATCAACTCTGGTTAAAAATGTAACAATTTGGTTCATATATGATTTGTTGTATATAGCAGTTTTAACCCTTCCCACTACTGTTATAAACAAATGACACTGGGATCTCCTTTTTGGAGTTTTCAGTTTGTGTTAATAGTAATTTCAACTAAGTTTTGATCTTCAGGGCTGGCACAAGGACTTGGTCAGGAGATCTCTGCAAACGATATGGATTTCAGTAACAGTAATGTGGAGACTTTCTAAGTTGTCCAAACCTCCAGCTTAAATGGAGTCATGTGTCCAGCAGGGTTGGGTTTGGTTATCTTCCACTTTTAGCATTAATCTTTTTCTAAAATTCCATATTCTCAAAATGTTTACTTGAGTGATTTTCCAAATTTGTGGTTGTCCATCCCCCTTTTGAGAGTGGTCAGATGAATCAAGCTGTCTCTTAATTTCAACTCCCTTCACATATCATCTCGCACAATTGCTCCATACAGATAGTATTAATCTCGCTCTTCCTTCTTCCACTTCATCAAGATCTAACCTCAGCCCGCTCCAAGGGCTAACACACTGTTCCTGTGACAATTTCAAATTTTCACAATGTGTAGGCAAAAAAGGATTTTCTAATAATGAATCTTTCTTCAGCAGCTTGTCTCCCACTGTGATTTCCCAAAGCCAGGGACTTGTTTGGAGCCCATCCAGATGGCTCTCCTGCTAGCCAATCTCAAGAATTGTCATGGGTGGGAAATAAATATTCCCAATCTCTTGAGTGATAAAAAAAAAAAAAAAATCTTTCCTCTGTTTATGCATTTTCTCAGTCAACATGACCACACAGTTTTTGTGCCCATGGTCACTCCAAAATAGTAATCAATTTTTCTTTATCACTTGTATCCAAAAGAATTTGAATTGATGTTGGATATAATATTGTCACAAATTAAAATGAATCTGTCAGGCTAATCTCTATCTTTGTAGGGACACTTTTCTTCTAGGTGGCCGATTTAAACCACATGTTTTTTTTTCTTGCTTTTTGTCCAGAATGATCTTTAAGTGTTATTTCCAATAAGAAAAAAATTCCATCCTCACCATACTATTTTCCTCAATGTTTTCTTTTATTGGAGAAGAATGAAGAAGTATGAAGTATTTGTTTTGACTTTTACATATTTCTTTTAACAAGTGCAAAATCTGAATGAAAACTTATCTAAATAAATTTTTCAATTTGGTATGGATTAATAGACCATCAACTATGGGTTAAATATCAGGGCAGAATAGCCTTGTGTGGCAACCAGTCTAGGAGAGGTATAACACTAAATTCAAAACTGTAGAGAAAACAATGGGAAACTGTTTTATTAAAAAGTCATAGCAATATACAGATATTAAAGAAATGAAGAGTAGTCATGACCAACTACATCCTGACTAGACCTAGTTTAAGAAATGGGTTAAAAGAAATGATTTTTATTCTTTCAGACTCTTTGTAAAGCAACATTCACCATAAATAACAATTCTATAGTTTCTGTAGCCAGTGAATTTTTATGGAACCAAGTTCAGTGTTCAAGCTGAACTAATTTACAGGTTTAAAGATCTTTTTACTTGGAAGGCTTTAGTAGGAAGTGTATGCTTACTGTCTCTGCTAAAGTTTGAATTTGATTCTTTTTTTTTTTTTAACAATTAGGCTACCATCACTTCCAGAAGAAATGATATATGCTGAAGTTGTACAGGAAGATGTATTCAAAATAACTCTTAACAATATACTTAATCAATTTTATTTTAAATATTTTTTTAGATGCACTTTGGTTACAAAATATTCAGACACAAATGATCTACTGAAGAGTATACTCTGATCATTTGCATCAAAATCTAGTTTGATTAACTACGAACAAAAAATACTCAATTGTAATTGTATACTGATATTGCTTCATGTAGTATTAATTTAGAATGTGCATTGTCTGAATGTAAATAAGTAAAATAATATAAATACAAAATTCTCACCTGACACCACATCATGGCAGGATTGTACAGGGTTATTCAAACAGAATGAACCGATTTCATTACGAAATATTTTAATAAGGAAAAACAATAGAAAACTCTAGCCAAGTAACAAGTATTCTACTCACAATCAAATTTTATTTTCTGTCTTAAAAAGTGTTCAATGTGGCCACCACCTGCAGCACAGGCAACATCAGTGCAATAAGAGAATTCCTCCCAGATGTGTATCAGTATATCATGATCCACTGAGTTGATTGCTGTTTGTCTATATTTCTGAGATGAGGTATTATGTACGCTATTTACATTATTCAGACTATTGTTCCCATCTTAGTCGCCACATTATGTTTCGGCTGTTGTACGCTCCAGCCTCCTTCAGGTGGTTGGAATGTCGAACAGAACCCTTTATTTTGCTCACTGGGGTAGACTGTTCTCAAGGACACATGGCACGTTGGATAAAGGCATTAGTTAAATCCAGTGACAGGACCCAAAGAGTGTGAGTTCAATACCCAGTTAAGGCAGTGGAGAACTTTCAGAGGGGAATTAACAAGAGATAACTGACATCCATTAAACATGGCACATGGAACTAGAACAGTCTACCCAAGTGAGCGAAATAAAGGGTTCAGTTTGACATTCCAACCATCTGAAGAAGGCTGGAGCGTACAATGGCCGAAACGTAATAAATATAGCGACGAAGATGAGGACAATAGTCCGAATAACATAGTGTTGATTGCTGTTATTCGATAGGTTATTTGGTAGTGGTGAGACATAAACACAAGCTTTTACATATCTGCACAAGAAAAAAAATCACACAGTGAGGTCTGAGGATCAAATGCAGCACGGATTCTTGCTACTTGTTCCTCCGAAATTTGTGGTCATCCTGGACTTTCCCTTACACAGACACCCACTCTCTTGAAACTGTTTAAACCACCATTGAATGTTCTTAGGACAGGGTGGATTAATGTCAGATTGCCTTCGAAAAGCACGCTACACTGTGACAACCAAATTTCTTTTTGGAAACTTGAGAATGTAGAATACTTTTTGCTGAAGACTTGCTGTTCCGGGGATAAACAAACGACTGAATATTGCTGGAGATATGATGTGACTATAGCACCCCAGTGGGAGCCATTCAAAACTTAGAAAACTCCTCTTTGAAATGGTGACTGACTTATTCCATTGCAATGCTTGAGAACTGAAGCAATGTGTCATGAAATCAGTTCATTCTTTTTGAATAACTCTGTATACTAAGAGAGCCACATTATTTATTCTTATATATCCCCAGATAGTTATTTTATGTTTACAAATTTGGTGGAGTAACAGTGAATTGGAATGTCATTTAATTTTAAAAATGAGAAAAGGTGATTATTTAGCCAACTTTGACATTTGAAATTCACAATATTATACTTTTCTTCAAACAGTACAAAGGTCAATAACAGTTGAAATGCAATAATGTCTTACAAGCGGTTGATTTTTGAAATTGCTGGAATAGGAGCTTATTGATCAAATTGTAAGCTCCCTACAGAGTAACTGACATTAAATTTTACTGATCTTTAGTTTTATACCTTCTATATAGTGAAAAAGATTTCACCTAA
Organism: Acanthosepion pharaonis; assembly: GCA_903632075.3. NCBI lineage: Eukaryota > Metazoa > Mollusca > Cephalopoda > Sepiida > Sepiidae > Acanthosepion > Acanthosepion pharaonis. Next base: position 786,115 of record CAHIKZ030000622.1, read on the forward strand.
ATTAAAAAGATAGTTCTTGAACTTTTTTATTTTATTATAAAGATAGACCTTTTAATTTTTTGATTGTAGATAGTACTTTCAGTAATTTTTGATTTTCTCATAATAAATTGTCACAAAGAACCGTAGAAACTGCTAGCAACCTTGATATGTTTGAGTCAGATATTAGAATAATCCAGAATTTATACAGATTGAAAACAAATTCAGTAAATATACAAAAATAGAAAATGTTATAAGATGAAGTATCTTCTTGTTGGATTTATTTAACCTTAGCAATTCTGAGAGAATTAGAAGTCTTATTATTGGGTGCCACATTCTTAACAACATAAGATATGCAGATGACATAATGTTGATAGCAGACATACAAAGGAAGCTACAAAATCTACTACAGAAAGTTGTGAAGGAAAGCAAAAAGAAAGGATTAAATATAAATTGCAAGAAGATGGAATGCATGGTTGTTTGCAAAAGGAATAGCTCAATATGTAAATTACAAATTGGAGATACCAAAATCAAGGAAGTACAATAATTTAAACATCTGGGGAAACATTTTAACAGAGGATACTAAATGTAATAGCGAAATCTTAAGGTGCATTGGAATAGCAAAAGATGCTTTCCATAATTTTAATCAAAGTATTAAACAGGAAAATTTAATTAGAAACAGTTCTGAATTATGAAATATCAGTTCTGCTAGATAACAGTGAATGCTGGACAATCTTCTCACAGATGAAAAAGGGACTTAAGAGAAATTTGATTCTACAGGATACTGAGAGTACCATGGACTGAACATGTGAGCAATGATGAACTTTCCATTTTAGAGAAAATGGAAACAAAAAGGATGCTTATACTTAAGAGTTGGTTTACAGTTTTAAGGCACAATGAGGAAAGAAGGATCAGAAAATTTGACACTCACAGGATATTTCAAAAGGAATAAAGGAAAACTGAATAATCTACCTAACAAGCTTGGTAGAATGTTTGGCAGGTGTGATAGTAAAAAGACAATTTACTAAGAGCTACAAAAGACAGGATATTGTAGAGAGCAATGATCACCAATGTCCTGAAGGGATATGGCACATGCACCTTTCAATATATTTTTCTTTGGAAGGTAGCCCTTCTTGGCATTGTCTGTGTTTGGGAGGTAGTCCCTCTCTGCATTGTTTTTTCATAGTCATATTATTTTTTTTTTTTTTTTTTTTTTATTGTATTGACCTTTAAATTTTATTTTTTGTCTTTGGATGTTAGCCCATTCAGCACTTTTTCATTTTTTACACTATAGACAGTTTAGGACAAAGACGACTTTGAATTCCAAAACCTAGAGTGTGCAATTAGAAACCACTAGCAGTATAATCCGTCTTTGACCAGGTATTTAATTACTGGGAATTTTTACCGTTCAGTTAGAGCAGTTTAAGTTTAAAGTCAGCCCATCTGAAAATTAGTAACAACAATTGGGTGCAACTGCAACTGAGACACATCCCTAAATGGGGGGGGCGTTTTTGTGTTCTCAATCATGTTTCAGCCTCACGCACATCAGCAGTTGAAGAGGCATTTCTCCTCAGCTGTTGAGTCATTTGATCATCATTTTCAGCCTCATGCACAGAAGCATTGAGATGAAAACTGGAAACACATAAACAACATCCGATCACACACACACTTTGAGAATTATAGATATAGATAATATTATTGTATTAATTTAAACTATTTATTTTTATTAAAGTTTTCATGAAAGATACATATCTAAGAACAGATAGTAAATAGTAAAATGTTGAGCAATAATGGCCAGGAAGTAGTGGAGAGCCATTGTTGCCAACAATTTGGACTCAAAACTGGCACTGAAGAATTATCTATCAAACAAAAAAAAATTCATTGAATCAGATGAAAACTGTGGAAACACATAAACATCTGATCACACACATATACACACATTTTGAGAATTACAGATGTAGATTACACTATCATTTCCAAGAAGACCTTGCATTTCATTGATAATTAAAAAAAAAAAAATCACCGCAAAGCCATTATTTTTCTACATTCTGAAGGAACATAGCATCAGAAAAAATGGTCTACTAGTTTTGCTTGTTAATCATTACACTACATAGAGGAGCCATATCATGTTTTCTATTTGTCTGCCTATTAGTGATTGATTTTGAAATAAGTTACCTGCTCAAAGACATTTAAGAATAATTTAAATCAAACATTAAGTCATGTTTGTATATCCAGTCAAGCAATTGTCTGGAAAAAGAACATGAACAAACATTTATGTTCTGTATACTCTTACATCAAAATCATTTTGCCAATATGGCAAATAAGTTAATATTGGCATTTATTTTTAGAAGTGGTGTTCTTGAAAATGAAACTAGTCTCCTTGTTGTCATTGCACTGTGAGAATACCAATTATTGGGCTGTTGCCACACTCTGAACAGCTTTTGAATTGTGCAGTGAAGAAGGTAAAATTTTATAAACCTTAAAATATTAAATATAGTGTTTTAATAGTGCAAATTGTGGGTAATTCCATTCACCTGTCGTTTGCACTGACTGAAATGGATTAAAGTGCTTGCTTTCTTCCCAGTTCTCTGCGCAACCAACTGAGCTGTCACTATTGACCTCTTCCTTATTCTCTTGTTAGTACGCATGTACGCCGTCACACCACCAACGTGTTTTGTCCTGTCCAGTCTTCCTCACAGACTCGCTATTTATGCCCACATCAGGGGGGCAACTAAAATTTGCATACAAGACTTTCAATCTTATAAATTTATGCTGGCTTGAAATTTTAGTCTTTTTTCTTTTTCGCTGTACGCCTGCCTGCGATATAAGAGTTTTGGAATAATTCACTTTTGCTTTTAACGTTGGTCATGATCTTTCAACAAGACCTGACACGTCAAGCAAATTCGCTTTGCGGGAAGTCAGTCTTGTTCCTCACACAAATGTTAAATATTAAGAAATTAAGTCTTTTTTCTTTATAATATAACTATAAAGAAATCTGTACTTGTTACTTTAGTTCCAAGGAAGAAAAATATGCATAAAACGTTATGACTGCAGTTTTGGTTGATCTACTGGAAGTGTTTGGCCATGTAGGAAATTACAGCTAGATGGTGAAAGTTAACTTGTGATCAAGTAAGACCACCTGTAATTTTAAAGATGATTACAATGATATATATATATATATATATATATACACACACACACACACACTTACATCTCATCTACAGACCCCCATCAACAGACTTTGGATGCAATGGACAAAATCTGCAGGAAAAAAGAAAACTTCCAAATTGTCAGCAATGTATTTCAAAATTTGCGGGCTTAGCAGAACAAGTCCTATTAGTTTTCAAAGTGCCTGCTTGGCGGCAGTAGTTGCCCCTTTCAATTGTAAGCAAAAACTGGTGCACAGTATAATACATTAGCACATTTTTTTTTTAAGCATTTCACCCCAAGCAAGGCGGAAAGCCACTAGGACGCAAGGTGTTACAGAAAATTTTGGAACAAGATCAGATAGGAGTGATAGAAGAAAGGATGAGGAGAAGAGTAGTGGATAGATCAAGGCAACTGGAGATACAGAGGCCAGTGAGAGAGAGAGTACCGTAAACCTCTGCTCATGTCCAAGAGAAGGGGGAGGAGTGTTGACCGGGCGTGCATGAGAAAGTAGCTGAGAAATCTATTTTTGTTATTTTGATTAATATATCTATATTAACTATATATTTATTTATGCCATATATACATATTTTCGTATTTACATTATGAGCATAAATACTGGCAGTTACTATAGTGGTTTTATTACTCAAAAATAATCCCATCCCATCTATGGACAATTGGCTTTAATGGGTGACTCATCCCCACTATTCATCTGTTGATGAAGTCTGTCTGTATTTACTTTTTATTTTATTTTTTTTCCAGATGTATATCTAAAAAGGCAGTATGGATAAAGGCATAAATAAAACTTATCTTAGTTGACATATTTCATCCTCTGATGAACTTTATCAATGCAAATGTAAGGATTTTATTTTGCAATAAGTATTTATACTAATAAGAAAAAAATCCTGAAATAATGACCTTTTTAGTTATGTGTATAAATACTCTTATTGAAAAATAAAATCCTTACATTTGCCTTAATAAAGTCCCTTGGACTGGTAGTGAGAAAGTTCTTCTGCTTTGAAGGGTAATAAAACAAGATTGGTCCAAGAAAGTGTTATAGACAAGCGTATGGTTGCAAGAAAGAAATACGATAACAGCAGAAATAGGTTTATGTGGTTTATTTCAACAGGAACGTGAGGGTTTGGGACAGCTACCTTGTGGTATAGTTCATAAGCCGGCTTCGGATCTAGGTCGATCTCTCATAGTAGTTCACACGTGTTGATGGTAGTTGATGCTCTCCTGCTGACCGCTCAGCCTGGCCACCTGTTGAACTTCCGTGTGACCCCTTTTATAGTGTCTTTTTATGGCTTAACAGGCTTGAAAAACGAAGTGAGTATAATTAGGAGGGAAGCATTTTTATTGGACGAAAAATAGAGCACTTTAAATATTTTATTTTTTGACCGGAACACGTGTGTCGGGAACATTTGTAAATGAAGATAATGGTCATTTTGTGACGGGGTTTTGTCCCGTTCACATCCGGCTCTCGTTCTTGAGTATTTGCCTGTAAATCAGCCGAGATATGTCTTATTTTATTTTATAACAAAAGGGTGAAAGATATCTGTATTATCTTTTAATGACCCTTGTGTGTTCTTAGATCTTATACATACATATATTGGCAAAAACATGAACAATACAAAAAAATGGATATAGATCTAAGAACACAGGAGTCATTAAAAGATAAGAATATAGATATCTTTCCTCAACCTTTCTCAGGCCAATCTTAATTGTTTTATTACCCTTCAAGCACAAGAACTATCTCACTGCCAGTCCAAGGAAGACATCTGTGTCACTACCACACAAAAAAGAGAATGTTTAACATTGAAAAACAATGAGTGATGTAGCTGAAGCAGTGATTGAAAATCTTAAATGTGTAAATCAAACAGATAAATTTTTCCATCTGCGTATAGGAACCAACACGTCTATTGACAAGAATAAATTTCAAATAGATGAAATCAGAATTTCTAACCAATTAAGGGTTTTTTTTTTCTTGTTTTTGGTAACTTACAAAATCAACCTGTGTGATCCAGTTTGATCACACAAAAATGATTTCATATATATATATATATATATATATATATAATCCCCCCAGTTGCCAGTGTTCATTAAAGTCTCCTGCTGCTGCATGTACCTATGTTGACTTGAATCTAATTTTGCAAAACTGATACACCATTACTGTAAGTTAGTGTTGTACTGTTTTAGTATTAAAATAACTTTTAAAAAATTAGACAAAAAATAAAATCTCATGATATTGCAACTGTATCAGAATGTAGTCAAGCAAAACTTAGTTTCTATTTTTTTTTTATACTGCACAAGATAAGAATTAAGCATATACTTTCCTTTCAGTTTTATGTAAACTTTTTGTGTGTGTGTGTATATATATATATATATATATATATATATATATACACACACACACACACACTTTAAAAATCAGGGGATCAGTTGAATCAATGACCTTGGTTTCATCATTACGATATCTTCAGGTGATTTTTTTTTTTTCCTTATCATCTTTATGTACTTTAAATGATCTCTGTCATTATCAAGAACTAGTTGTCACTATAATAGATAAGATTTTGTTGACTACATACTGGCATTTTATAGATTACTAACCGAGGTACTCGGTGTTGCTTGGGTGTACATGGCTGCAATTGTATAACTGCACCATCCTGTATACCCACAACCCCTTGTCTAGAAATGTCTGTGTCCATGCTTGTATGTGTCACCTTTTGGTATACTAAGCTACTCCCCCACCCCTTCTTTTTTACAGTATGTCCTTTGTAAGTATTTGATTGTTCTTAAAAGAACTCTATTGATAAAACCTTGCATGGTCATTGCTCAGGTTTCAATGTTTTAGATATTCAGTAAATTCCTTATGGCCATAACTTCCAAATAGCATTGTTCATAAATCTAATAATCAAACAAAAACAGAGTAGAAATGTCAGTGCTTGATTCAAGTGCAAACGCATCAATACCCACCTCCTTCTTTTCTTGATTACTGTAAAGCTGGGATTAATAAGAGGTTCTTTGGAAATTGTCCCTTTAACACTTTAAAAATCCTTCTCAAACAATCTTTGCATCAAAGTTTGTTCAAATGTCAATTTAGGATGGAATCATATGAAGAAACTATTGTCTAAATGGCAAAAGCTGATTTTGGACCTAGTCTGTTGCAGATTTCATCCACTTCACTGAAATAATATAAACCAAACATTCACACAAGACAACTTGCATGTCATGAAATTTACATGACAAAGAAAGATTAAATTTTATGAGGATTGTTTCTTTTGTATTATAATGGCTTCTAGAATTTAGCATTTTTTTTTTTTTTTCCAACCATGAAATCTGGGTTCAAATCTTGCCTCTTGCCATGCTCGATTTGTCAGAGAGGTGGCTTCCTGATGCTATCAGCCTATGGGAGGTGATCCCAGCATACAGCACTGTTGGAAAGTGCATGAAAATCATACCATAGGTTGATTTAAGCCTTGAGTGAAATTTGGTAGGCAGAACTATTGCTGGCAATGGTTTTTGCAGGCACAGAATCCTAAGTCATAGAAAAAGATTTTGGAATACTGGCTTTGGTCAAAAACTTTTGATCATGTCAGATTGTGCTATCTCCCAGAAACTGTAAGATCCAGTCAGCATAGTTTTAATATTAAGCACAGGTAGGCTGTGCATTGAACAAATGCAAATGTGCCTGAGCAGGCGTCTACAAAAAGGCATTGGTTAGCTACCCTATCAGATTGCTGTGATTGGAAATGAGTAGCCACCCATTTGATATATATATATACTCAAAAGTAATCTCTTATAGAGTGTAATATTGGCTAGAACAAATTTTCAGCTACAAAATATTTTTCTACATAATCACCCTCCTCCCCCCATGCATTTGGCTATGCATTTGCAATGCACACATCACTCTTATCACTGCTGAAACACATTTACCCACGACTTAACTGTGTTCACAACCCTTATCTGGTCTCCATAAACATTCAGAATGCATCAATGAATATCACTGGATACTATTTTACATGGAGGAATTAAATTTTGCACATCTGCTTTGTCTATGCTTTGTGGCACTATTTTGGTTGCTGGTAAATATGCATAAGGTCTTTGAATAGCAAGAACGATATACTGATAAAATATCACATACTTCAGAAAATTCTAAAATGAACCAGATGACCAACTAAGAGCAACACTTAATTTTTATGATGGGTAATATGCTGACAATTGATTAATAACGTCGCATTATTCATGGAACTATGGTGAAGAGTCAGATAAAATTTGTAATAACAATTTGGAGATAAGGTTTACTTGGAGAGTCTCTGATGTGAGCCAAAGGACATGAGGGGGCCATGTGGCCTGTGTCTGATTTCAGACAACAAAATAATATAAAATTGACTTGGAGAATTTCTCTGCAGAAGCGACAGGTTTGAAAATATTTTCTTGACTTAATTTTTATAATAGAAACACATGGCAATATTTTGACATTTTGATGAATGACCATTGCCATGATGCTAGCAGTGAAGCCAGATGTGAATGGAATTGGATAAGAATTAAAAACAAAGCATATTGTAAAGATAAAGGTTTTCCCTTGGAAAAGGCCATCTGTTGTTGTTGTTGTTTTTTTTTTTTTTTGTTTTTTTTTCAACTCTGAGACAAGGAAAACCAACACTCTTCTTAATGAACTTGGGATTTATTCTCACTGGGTGGTTGAGGTGATAGACGCAGGTGAGAAACCAAGGAAGATGGAGAAGCTACCTGCAACCACTGAAGAGTAGCAGGCACAGAGGAGACACCAAGAAAGGGGGAGACTTCCAAATTAGGAAGTAATTAATTCCCAGAACCCTGGCAATGGAGCAGGGGTTCTTTGTGATGGGTAGAGAAAATGCTAGACACCTAGCCATTTCACACCCCAACACTAGTTTTTGGCAAGCATCAATAAATACAAATGCCTCAAGTAAGTTCGAAAGAGATCATCCCAAGAGTTCATTTTGGCCACTGGGTGTCAGACAATGCACATGACTATCTGCCAATGTGAACCCCCTGACATCAGCCTTGAGCCAAACTTAGCAAGTCAGCTAAACAAACTTTACCACGTCCGCAAAACAAACCTTGCCAACTTAACAAAGTGTCACATTTGATTTAGGAAACAGGTTGTCAACAAATGCCTGCATGCTAACACCTAGACCCTAACAACAATTAACCAACTATTGTCCATAGTACTTGATATAAAAATGGTATATATATATATATTTTTATATTGTTATTTTTCTCCTGTTTTCCTGTGCGTCTTTGTTCTGCTTGGACCAGCCAAATGATACCTATGATGTGTTGATCTTGGCCTCCTTATGATCAAACCAAAACACAATGTGGGATAAGCCAGGTCCAGGATCAAAGAGATCACTCCATCGATCAGCTGTGGTATTGGACGTCTTGGACAACCAGGGAGGGTATAGGGCAACAATTGGTTACCGCTGACCCTGAAGGCATTACGCTTTCATGTTGAATACTATTTATTTTGCAAGGCATTTCTGCAACAAGGAAAATAAAAATAAGGTTATTGGCAAGAGGATCAAGCCTTTACTGCCATACCACCAGCACTCACATCTGATGTCATGATGCAACCTAATAAAATAGGAAGCATTAATTTTGAAGCAAAAATTTTATATATATATATATCAAAAATACTGCAGGTGTTGAGTGGAACTTAAATGTCTTAGAGCAGATTATCTATTTTGTATTTAAATTTATCAATATATTGAAAATCTCTTATGAACTCAAAAACATGGTTATAATTCCTGTAAAATAAAGTTTTTTAGAAAACTTGAACACTGATAATTCAGGTTTTTTTCTTCCTTATATCTAAAGAATGGATGCTGACAGATGGTTATAAATACAAAGTGACCATCAATAGGATTGTCAATTATGTTGCAATATCTTCCACAGCATGTCTTGACCCTAGGAAGTCAGGTGGTACATATCAATGTAATGGGGTACTTGGAAAGAGAGAATAACTATTTTGATTATCTTTACTCTCCAATGCCCATAATAGGCATTTGTTTATGTGATATACTAGCACCATAACATAATGGAAGGAAGGGCCAGAAGAACTGGAAGTGAATGCCAAATATGCACTATGCTCAGAAAGATTTTTATATACAGATATGTAATAACAAGAAATTATATCCAAATATGTATATACCTAGCACTATTTGTTCCATACAAACTGAAACATATATAAAATAGTGTGAAATGATGAAAATTGAGTCTTATTTAATTTTCAGGAGAAAAACTGTCAAACTGGGTGATGTCTTTTCATGTTACTTGTTTAGACCATGTTTTTCATTCTCCTTACTGCTGTATGCTATCACATCTATTTTTCTTGCAGTCTATATAGCAACTGGTGTTTGCCACCTTACAAGCTGCTGTCATATAACCTTCATATGAAAGAGGAGATAATCGACTTTTGCATCCCTACAAATGCAACATGTCATATTTATGTGTAGTAGACTGATTTCCCATTGCTTTCTCTACAGTTTGGAAGTAAGTTTTCCTTCTTTTAGACTTGTTGCCATATAAGCTAAAGAATCTTGTGTACCTTACTATTTAACCCATAGATGGAAAATTATCTGCTAGAAGGCACTTAATTGAAATCAAGCATTAATATTTGTACTTATTTTTAAGTAATTTCCAGGTAAAAGGTGTAGAAAAACTTATGTAATTTCTCTATGCTCTTATATCCAAATGTTGGTTCATATCAATTTGCCAGTATGGCCAATGAAAGTCAATTGTCATTTGTTTTTTAGAAGTAATGTTCAGTATGAAATTGGTCTTTGTGATTGCACTGTTAAAATACTGCATATACTCAGGCATAAGCTGACTTTATGAATAGTGCAACTGCTGAAGTTTTTGCATTTTAACCTCTTCAGAAAACAGTCACTGAAATTGCCTATATTTTTTTATTCTCATCATAAAAAAATTGATCTTAAAAACTTGCACTATATTCTAGTGTATATGGTACCAATGAGGTTGTTGCCAATGAATACAAAGTGCCCTAGATATGACAATAAACTATATTCAACAGCAAGATCAAGATATTGGAGGTTTCAAGCAGAATGGAACCACCTCTTAATTGCTGTTGTTCCTAGGTTCACTTTGACCTGGGGTGTTGGGGTTTCAGTTGTGGGGAAATAGTGAACTCCTAAGCAAAAATCAAAACACTAGGAAAGTATAATTTTTTTTTTTTTTTTTTTATAGTAAAAATACCAGCAATACATTGTAATGAAATCACTAACAATACATTTTTATTGTAAAATCGAAGACCTGGCATACATTGTCAAAAAATAAAAATTAAAAGCAATTTGCTGTGATAATCTCATTTTTTGTAAAGAGAAACAAGTTTTCACTCCATATTCGATTTTGTAAGATTATTTGATAAAAAGAATGCAGCTAAGTGATTGTAATTTTATCATGAAATGATGTCATTCTATTTAATTACTTACAAATTTTTCATATTTAGATTTCTGCATCAAATAACCCATTTGGGTTGATATGCCACTGAGTGAAAACAACCAAACCAATGAAAACAAAGCATGTATTCAGTTATGTGTTTTATTTCATTATGCAGCTTTAGCAATGTAGGGATACAGAAAGAGATTATCTCCCTTTGGTGGAAATAAGTCACATGATGGCTGATTAGGGACCACTTCATACAGTGATGAGAGTAGCCAGCCATTCAGTTTGTTTACAGCAGCCAAACAGTGGTTGCTTTTTTAGCCTGGGCCAAATGGCCTAGGTTGAGGCTAAATCTGTCTCCACCAGTAAATGCCACAGTTTATAAGTCTATGGTGCCATTTCTTTTTGGGAATGTTATGGGACCTTACCCATAATAACATAATGGACTATTCCATACGTAATAAATACTGCGCCTCAAGAGGAAGCGTGGAGTTCAGTCTGGAGTGAAGTCCGTCAGGAGTCTGTCAGTCAGTCTAGTCAGAGGCAGTCCGAAACGGTCACGTTCAGACAATTACTACATGACATTGGAATAGTGATACTGGTCGAGACTACATTGTTCTCCCTGCTAAACCTGATTGTTCGTACTAACACTTTCTATTTCTCTGTATATATTCCTGTTTGTAATATATCTGCATTATTCCATATTCGTGTTCGAGTTTTTCTTTATTGGTTCTACCTTGGACTATCACCGTGGTACAAGGAACTGGACCATAACAGGGAATATATTTTTTTTACAGATATAGAAAGAAACTCTGGCTTGTGGTCATCAATTTGGAAAAATCCGAGACCGTCGTCTCTCCTTCATGGAATACATCCTCTCCTGGTACATACATGAATCTGGCCCACTTTAATCTTGTATCCTAAATATGGCTTTCCAGAAACACAGAATATTCATATGTAAAACCCTTATTTTTTTGTTTCTCCTTACACTTTTCTTGCTGTGTAGATAAACATGATATATTTTTCTGTGTGTGTATATATATATATATATATATATATATATATATATATATATATATATATATATATAGTTTTAGTGGTATAAAAAGTCTCTCTGAGAACAAAGCATGTTTATCATTTTCTATTCAGCCATTCCATTCTGTCTGTGAACTAGGGTATTATCATATCATGGAGATAATAATGCCTATAATGGGTGGGTGGTGGTAACCTAAATGCAAAGCTAAATCTTTCTTCCATGGCTCTCTTCTGTTAGAGCTATGGAAGCATAAAAAGTAGTGAGTCAACAGAAACAAGAACAAATGAGAAAAGATGTTAAAATATTTTTCACCTTTTTTGCATTTCAAGGTGATCAAATAAAATAGGTTCTTCATTTGACTAAAGAGAGAAAAAATTAATTCTGAGTTCACTCTTTTTACTTTTTACACAAAAAATTTAAACAAAGCAAGTGTACAATATTTTTTTTTTTTTTTTTTAAAGCAACTTAATATTTTAATTAGTACTCTAGTTGCTTTATATTTTTAGGCTTGGTTCTAATAAAGAGAAAAATATATTTCAATGTACCTAGACGAGTAGCATTAGAATTCTTGAATACAATATAAAATAATGTACTTAGTTACTCATTCTATTTAAATTTTAAGTTGATTTTTTTTTTTTTTTTTTTTTTTTTTTTTTTTTTTTTTTTTTTTTTTTTTTTTTTCTTTTCTTTTTCTTTTTTCTTTTCTTTTCTTTTTTCCTTTTCTTTTCCTTTCTTTTCTTTTCTTTTCCTTTTTTTTTTTTTCTTTTTCCTTTTCTTTTTTCCTTTTTTTCCTTTTCCTTTTCTTTTTCCTTTTCTTTTCCTTTTCCTTTTCTTTTTCTTTTCCTTTTCGTTTTCCTTTTCTTTTCCTTTTCTTTTTCCTTTTCTTTTCCTTTTCCTTTTCCTTTTTTTCCTTTTCTTTTCCTTTTCTTTTTCCTTTTCTTTTTCCTTTTCTTTTTCCTTTTCTTTTTTCTTTTTTCTCTTTTTCTCTCTCTTTTTCTCTCTTTTTCTCTTTTTTCTCTTTTTTCTCTTTTTTCTTTTTTTTCTCTTTTTTCTCTTTTCTCTTTTTCTTTTTTCTCTTTTTCTCTTTTTTCTCTTTTTCTCTTTTTTCTCTTTTCTTTTTTCTCTTTTTTCTCTTTTCTCTTTTTCTCTTTTTCTCTTTTTTCTTTTCTCTTTTTTTTCTCTTTTTCTTTTTTTCTTTTCTTTTCCTTTTTCTCTTTTTCTCTTTTCTCTTTTTTCTCTTTTTCTTTTTTCTTTTTTCTTTTTTCTCTTTCTTTTCTCTTTTTTCTCTTTTCTCTTTTTCTTTTTCTCTTTTTCTCTTTTCTTTTCTCTTTTTCTTTTTTCTCTTTTCTCTTTTTCTCTTTTCTCTTTTTCTCTTTTTTTTTTTTTTTCTCTTTTCTCTTTTTCTTTTTTTTTTCTTTTTTCTCTTTTCTCTTTTTCTTTTTCTCTTTTCTCTTTTTCTTTTTTCTCTTTTTCTCTTTTTCTCTTTTTCTTTTTTTCTCTTTCTCTTTTTTCTCTTTTCTCTTTTTCTCTCTTTTTTCTTTTTCTCTTTTCTCTTTTTTCTCTTTTCTCTTTTTTCTCTTTTTCTTTTTTCTCTTTTCTCTTTTTCTCTTTTCTCTTTTTCTTTTTTCTCTTTTCTCTTTTCTCTTTTTCTCTTTTTCTCTTTTTCTCTTTTCTCTTTTTTCTCTTTTTCTTTTTTTTTTTCTCTTTTTCTCTTTTTTCTTTTTCTCTTTTCTCTTTTTTCTTTTTTCTCTTTTTCTCTTTTTCTCTTTTTCTCTTTTCTCTTTTTCTCTTTTCTCTTTTTCTCTTTTTCTCTTTTTCTCTTTTTCTCTTTTTTCTCTTTTTCTCTTTTTCTCTTTTCTCTTTTTTCTCTTTTTTCTCTTTTCTCTTTTTTCTCTTTTTCTCTTTTCTCTTTCTCTCTTTTCTCTTTTTTTCTTTTTCTCTTTTCTCTTTTTCTCTTTTTCTCTTTTTCTTTTTTCTTTTTTCTCTTTTCTCTTTTCTTTTTTCTCTTTTCTCTTTTTTCTCTTTTCTCTTTTTTTCTCTTTTCTCTTTTTTTCTCTTTTCTCTTTTTTCTCTTTTCTCTTTTTTTCTCTTTTCTCTTTTTTTTCTCTTTTTCTCTTTTTCTCTTTTTTTTCTCTTTTCTCTTTTCTCTTTTCTCTTTTTTTCTCTTTTTCTCTTTTCTTTTCTCTTTTCTCTTTTCTCTTTTTTCTCTTTTCTCTTTTCTCTTTTCTCTTTTTTCTTTTTTCTCTTTTTTCTCTTTTCTCTTTTTTCTCTTTTCTCTTTTTTCTCTTTTCTCTTTTTTCTCTTTTTCCTTACTAAATCTGTGGAATTTAATGGTGGCATGTTTGTGTATTTTAGGTGTCTGCCTGTCCATATATGATAAACAGTTAAGGATGATAATGGTTATTATAATGGTTGAGCTAAAGTTAGCTTTGTGCTGAGTTGGAACTGCCAAATGGCTTACTTGATGAGTAGGGCTCAAATCATGTCTGAATGATGTTGTTGGAAAGTAGAAAAGGAATTCAGTTGTCAGTGTACCAGAGGAGACTAATTTTCTCAGTGAGAAAATGATTACAACATAGAGAAAGAGTGAGGAAGTGTTTGCATTTAATAGTGTCATCTAACATTTTACAAAGCCAAGTAGGATAATCTTATTTCTGGTTACTTTACTTTTAGCATCATGGGAAAATGTATTTCTTCTCTATTTTTATCTTTTTAGTCATTATTTTATTTCATTTCCCCCATGAATCCACATGGACATCAGTAGTAGATTTTCTTCAGATTTAGTAAAATTTGAGTCAAGTTAAAAAATATAAAAAATGGTTATTCTCAGCCAAACCATCAAGTCGTACTATTTTTATAATCCGGCCATCAGATAAAGAAGATAAGTACCTTATGAAAATAAATACTTCATTACATTGGTATTGAACTGAAATGATCACAAGGTATTTCCATACATTCTAAGCTGAGTGATCAAAATCAATATTAATAGCTTGTGAGAGTATCACAGGGTTCAAACAAACACTAGTTGAGACAGCTGGGTTCACTTTCATACTATTCATTCAGAAAAGACATCAATCCATCTTTTTTTGCCCCTCAGCTAAAAATGCAAGGTAGACTGGGCTCTTCAGCCTTGGATTGCAAGAAGACTAAGAAAAAAAAAACTACTCAAAATTTTAAAAATGGAAGAAGGCATGAAAATTCAGATAATAAAAAGTATGTTGATAACCACAATCACCTGCAAGCTTTTAAAAATACAATGCAAATAAAATTTCAAAAACTATTTTAAAATTTTGTTTTCCTGTAAGAGAAAAGTAGTCTGTGCATCAGAGAAAAATGATTAGTTATTTTATGCTAATACAATTAGAAGGCATGAACCTGAAAACTCCAGCCTTTATATGTTGCCCACCAACGCTCAAAAATATGTGCAGCAGCTGAAGATAAGTGACACTTCTGCTAGTTAGTAGTTACAGAAAGACTGAATTTATTTCCAGCAACAAGACTTTTACAGCTACCCACTTTTGATTTCATGAGGCTGTTTGTGAAAAAAAGTCTCTAAAATATTTATCCCCAGTTTATCCAGTAACCCATAAAGCTATCCTGTTCATTGAATATCTTAAAATATTTCTTAATGCATTTATGTTGACATAAAAATTATCAATTTGTTCTTTTGATACCAAATCCCTTGACATTATTCTTTAGTTTTTAATTCATTTAGTTTGTCTTCAATTAAGTTATATTTTTGTATTTTCTTTCACACTTTAAGTATTGTAAAGAATAACTGCTGTAGTGTAGCTTCTCTGTTCCTTTTCCATTTTCATGGTAATCGTTTTGATGAACTTTCCTCGTTGGTACCTTAACTTCACAAAGTTAAGCACAGTACTAGATTGCCAGCTAGGTCTCATCATTTTATAATTGAAATTGCTAGTTGTAATAAGTCCTGTGCTAACGTTTTTTTTTTTTTTTCTCTTGTACTTTCACTTGTGGAACTCTCTTCTGGTTTCCTGCTTTCTTGTCAACTATGATCTTCAAAAATTTAAATGTACCATTATCTCTTCTGGAATCCTGTTCTTTTATTGTCCTCTATTTCTTTCATACTCATTAACCCCTTGCATCCTCATAATTTTTATTGCCTTGCCTGGGGGTGAAATGATTTAAAAAAAAAAAAAAAAAAAATGATAATGATCGTTCTTTGGTAAATAATCTGGAACAAAAGAATTCGGGCCTTCTGGCTAATGTTTTGTCCATGTAAAAAAAAAAAATGAGATATCAGTGTTGTTTTAATTTTTGCTGACAATTTATCCATTGCACCGCCTGTGTGTGTGTATATATATATATATATATATATATATATATATATAATCAATTAAGAAAACACCTTAAAGGTGTTTTCTTTATCATTATATTGCTCTGTAACTTAGATTGAGCTCTCATTGTATTAAAGCCCTCCTTGGAATAATCCCTACCAATTACAAATTGGTATTATATATATATTAACATTTAATCTTTCGTGTCCCGCTACTACCTGGATTTACTAAAAAAACAAATTAATTTCTATGTCTGAGGATGGCTGTAAGAACAGCTGAAAGTACTAGCAAAATAAAAGGCTTTATACAACTTGAAATTATTAAAAACAAGGATCATAACATTCATCAAGTGGTTCGTAGGTTAATGTAACTTTAATAAATTTGTTTGCGAAGATGTTTTTCACCATTTATATCATTAACTTTACTAATCTACTTTTTGTATGAATGATTCATGTAATATATATGGCTGAAAACTTGAACATAGAAATCAACACTTTGAGGCGACAGTCTGTTTCACGCTAGATGCAATCGTGGCCTGACGCTTGCATCAAGCATGAAACAGACTGTTGCCTCTAAGTGTTGATTTCTATGTTGACTTTTATATTTACACATGCTCTATCTCTGATATTGAGCACTTTATCTCATAAATATAGCACATCTTAAGACTATATTTCTTTATATATGTATATATATGAAATTGTAAGCCACAATGGAAAGTTTATTTGTGACATGTTTCATCCGTTAGGACTTCAACAGACTAGGTTTGTTGATGTTGTTACATCACACACACACACACACACAATAGTGAACTGTGAATGCTGGTTGTAATGATAAGTCCTTAATGTCAAATAATCTGTAACTTATAATTACATTTTTTTCTTCACTGTTATTTGGCGTTTCATGCTTTTAGTGATTTTTCTAAGTGTAGCTTAGATGTGGTACAAGGCCAAAAGTGTAGAGCACCCTTGTCAGGCTCAAACTCACTAGTCAGTCATAATTGTTCTAATGAGACAAGCTTGTTAACCATTACACATCGCTGAGGTGTACAAATGATTTTCTAAGCTTAGCTTAGATGTGGAACAAGATTGAAAGTAAGGATTGAACTTATAGCAATAATCACACAAATTAGATTCATATATAAAACATTCCCAAAATACAAATGTTCTCATTTTTTTTTTTTATATTATATTTGGTATGTTTGCACTGAATTAGTAAACCTATTTCAGTCATGAGTATACTTATAGAGAATTATAAGATAGTGAATAGTCTGTCATGGCTTGAAGAAAGAAATACTCTTCCAAATAAATTTAAAAAAAAAAAAAAAAATCAACCATTACAAAAACAAATCAATGAATGAATTAAAGTCAAGACTAAAATTTCAAAATGATTAAAATATTAAGTGAGTCTATTTTGAATAACTCAAAATGTAAAACCTACCTGAATTAAAATAGATTTATTTATTTATTTTTTTATTTATTTTTTTTTGATCTGTCTGAAGTAAACATATTTAATCAGCAAAGGAAAAAAAAATGTTAATGTTGATAATAGAAACTGATGCTTATTCACTTTTATCTCCCTTGAATCTCACTTGATGAATTATTTTAGACAATACCTAAAAAAAGTAAAGAGGACTTCTTTTTTTAATATATTAAATAGCTGTTTTTATTACAATCTTAATCCGATTCCCATCTTTCGTGCTGGGGTTATATTTTCAGTGCAATTCATTTAAGTATCTGCTACAACAGTTCATAGTCAGGTACAAGGCCATATGAAAATATCAGGTGACACAAATATCAATCATAATTATCAGAATATTCAAGTGTGATCGTTAAACAAGCTAGTCTCAGACCAATTTCAATCTTAATGAAGGCTCTACTATTTTGGCTTTGTGCTAGACTAAGCTACATATAGAAAATAAAGTCACACACACACACACGCCTAAAAAAAAAAAAAAGTTTAAAAATATCTTCTGAGTGTTATATGAAGTTGAGATATCTGGTTCGGTAATGTTTACCTGATGTTATAGACTGTATTCAGAATACTGTAATATTAAATATAAAATACATTATACTGTAATATTAATTATAAATGGGGGTTTTATATGGTATATATTTATTTACTTAGCTTAAAACAGTATTATACTGGAGTAATAATTACCAAGTAAACCTCATAGTTTATTACTACTGTGTAGTGAGTTTGAACCTCACTGAGTGATCCACAGTTGTGGCTTTGTGCCAAAACTAAACTTAGTTTAGTTTTGGTTCATGGTTGAAATGTTCTGGATGTCCACTTCAACCCTTTGAAGTCAATAATGTGTGATATATCTTTACAATGGTTTGATTGTCCACATTTACTTAACTTTCAATGTATGTATGACTGTATAATGTTCATTTAAAATCTTATACTTAATGATGTGATATTTTCCTTCCTACCCTCACCCCCTCTTCCTGTCTAAACAGTGCTTCTTCACTATCCATTCCAGTCTTTTCCCCTGCCATCCATTTACACAAAATTATTAGATATGTTACTCACTTTTTTCCTCTGTTCCTCAGTCTATCCTGTGGTTTTAGAGCCCTCAAAAAAAAAAAAAAAAAAGAAAAAAAATGCCCTATATGACCATTGTCCATCTCGGATTCAAATAGTTCTTATACATATACAGACAGATTTTATTTAAACTAATATATGTAATTTAAATAAAACATTAATTAAACAAAACTCCATATTATTGGTTCCCTTTGCTCTCAAAACAATTGGAGGTTATAAATACATAACTTCAGCCATGTACAAGGAATGTGAGAATTATTGGAATCTGAGTTGGAAAATGGTCATGAAATATTTTCTTCTGCTTTTTTTTATTTTAACATGCTCTTGATCTTTTTTTATACTATTGTGCTAGTTCTATACTTACACTGAAATGTGGGAATAACTCTTGTTTATCATTGATGAGTAAGATTGGTTTGTAGTCAGCAAGAAGAACCACTATTATTGACAATGAGGTTTGAAAAAAAATATTAACTTCTTAGGTATCTGTGACATGCACTCTTTGCACTGTAGTTTCTCAAAGTATTGATTTCACTTTCAAAAAGAGGAGCTCTCTACTAATGACTGCATAGAATTATGAGACATTTCACAAATGGATACTTATATCTCATGGTGATGGAAACAATCTCTAAAAGCACTTCTTTGTGACATTGAAAAACTAAAGTTTGATGGCTATTGTGAATTAAAATAATTATTTTGAATAAATATTGGCAGACATATTTTCTCAGATCAAAATGGTGACTACTTGTTTTGTGCAAAGAAACTTGTTCCCCCTACCAACTTAGTACT
Source organism: Acanthosepion pharaonis (assembly GCA_903632075.3). Taxonomy (NCBI): domain Eukaryota; kingdom Metazoa; phylum Mollusca; class Cephalopoda; order Sepiida; family Sepiidae; genus Acanthosepion; species Acanthosepion pharaonis. Next base: position 805,357 of record CAHIKZ030000622.1, read on the forward strand.
TGTTTCCTGAAATTCCCCTAAAGAAATTAGCCCTATTATATGCTAATTTTGAAAATGGAAACAAAAAAAGCACTTTAATCTGAAAGAGATGATTGAAATTTCTGGAACACATAATGAGGAAAGAGTGCTTGGAAAATATGACACTCTGCTGGGAATGGTTAAACCATAGCTTGTAGTAACAAGTATCATTACCATGTCTTGGAATTAGAGTAAGAAAACGTAACTCATTTCAAATTTCAAGATGTGCAACTGTAAATCAGCAAATCATATTATAAAAACATTTGTTTATATATATATATATATATATATATATATAAAATGCAGATTTTTTACAAAATCCAAATAATCTGCAATGTTGTCTGTTCTGATCTGGCATCTCAGCTTCAGTCACTTTCTCACCACTTTCCTGTGACTTTTCTATAAATATTTTCCTGGTAATTGTTCTGATGAGCTTTCCTCTTTGCTACCTCAACTTCACAAATTTAAATGCAGTACTAGATTGGCAACTTGGTTTCATATTTTCACTGTTGAGAAATATAGTAGATGTAATAAGTTCTTTGCCAACTTTTTCATCCCTTGCACTTGTGGAACTTTCTTTTGGCTTTCCTGTCAATTATGATCTTCAAAAATGTAAATGCAATATCAAGTCATCAAATGACTCTTTTGAATCTTTCTCTTATTGTCCTGTCTTGTTTTTTTGTTTTTTTTCATCAGATTCTTTTATTTTCAGTAGCCCTTTTGTGTGTGCCTTAGTGGCTTTGTTGCCTTAGCTTGTTAAAATTCACATATATACACATACACACACTGATTACTGAAACAAATACAAAATTTAAAAACTACATAAATGAATATCATAGTGTGTGTGTGTGTGTGTGTGTGTTCATTAAAATTTTCATAACAAAATATCTAACAAAAAGTGAAGTGAACATTGTTTTTATATTATGTAGTTTATGTTACTCCTCTTATATACATTATTTTTCAGTACACTAATTCACAAGTATTATCTATCACGGGTTGGCAACTCATTCGACCTCGCGGGCCGCATCGTGTTATAATGATGGGTTGCGGGCCAGATGAAGGCTATTAATGAAAAATTACATATGCAGACCCCTATCAACTTACATATTTAAAACCATAATTAAATAAACATTGAGAAATCAGCAAAACAAAAGAAAATCTAAAATTAAAAAACACCTAACAAAAATTACTTTTCCTCAAGGAACTTCAAAGTGAAAAAAAATCAACCGAAGTGAAATGGATGAAATTATGACGTGTAGGTTTGAAACCATTATTGAAAATTGTTTCACAAGCGAACCACACACACACACACACACACACACACACACACACATCAAACAAAAATGAAGCACATATACCCATACATATGAGTACAAATAGTTGCAAACATATACACTTACTTACGTACACATGCGGTATCATCCACACATTCATGAGGCATGTATGTATAATGCGCGTATGTTTAACTGTCTTTAGATTTCGGCTACCTTGCATGTCAGTCCCTCCCTGGCCTCTTTTACTTTATTGTTCCTTTCGCTTCTGTTATCTTTTAATGTAGCCAAGGGTCATAACAAATATGTATCCATTATTTGACATTAAACGTAGGCAATGCAACTTGGTAAAATAAGTCTCATGAAAGGTAACTGGCAGATAGTCTAATATTTTTAGTGCACTGAGATAACAGCAGGCCTTTTGTCGAATTCGAAAGACTTGTCTCTCATGTTAAAAATAGTCATTGGTAATCAGGCTCGTGGGCCGTAGGTTGCCAACCCTTGATCTATTAGATTGACTAATCATTAAATTGGGAATCATTTATAATGATCAGTGTTTTATCTATAGTACTAATCATATATGGCAGTTAAATAATAAATTTGAAGAACACTAACATACCTTAGTTTTTGCAAGATAGTAGTAACACCACATAGGGAAAATATTTTGGAACTTAGTCAGTCTGTTCTACCCTACCTACTATATTCACCTAATTTTGTGTCAGTTAACTCCTCCTTAATTTCCTAATTGTCCAGATTGTTCCCAGAGGATGCTCTCACTAAACTATGAATACTTTCTCTCTCTCTCTCTCTCTTGCATTTTCAGAAAATGCTGCAACCATGTAAAGCTCTCACAGAAGATACCATGAACATTATGCACATACACACGTATGTTATTGTTTTTGTCTTTTGTAAACTTTTTGTTCTTTAATACATACACTTGTTTGTGCATGTATATTGGTTTCTTGTTGTTTTACTGTTACATTTTCTTTTTGTTAGACTCATCTCTAGTTTGCCATATTTTGTAGGGAGTTTTTTTTTTATTTCAGGAGTTCCACATGTATTCATATCACAACAGGTAAAAAAAACTCATAGTCTGCTACATTTTCACCAACTGATTACCTTTTTGATTGCATTAAAATGTTTTGATGGGGGGGGGACTTTCTCTAACGGAAACCATTCAAAAGTTTGTCAATGTTTTTCACCCCCAAGACCTGTATGTTTGCCAAAATATAATACACGTCATTGTAAATGTGACAGTCACATCATGATGTCTCGCTACTGACTGAACAACCCCAGTGGAGTGTGTTTATTTATGTATAAGCAATATCTCTTCTGGTTACCAAATACATCAAGGGCACATAAGTTCTTAGTACATCCAAAATTGTTGGATAATGTTTGAACAAATTATATAGGGTCATTTTGTATCAAATCAACAAGGGTCTGACCATTACTGATACAGATTTTTTTTTCATATTTGGTACACTTATAGAGCTTTATGCTAGAAAGTAAATGGTACCTATTTTACATCATATGACCCTTTAATTTTTTTCTAAAAAGGTGAATTTTGGAAAATAGTCACAAAGTTTAAATATCAATATCTCAGTTGTTTTTTCACCTACAAAACTAGCTTATATACCATTTTAAAGTACTTGGCTGCATAGATCTAAAAGGGGATCTATTTATTTTTTTTGTTTAAAGGACAAATACGATAATTTGACCTTAACCTTTTTGCTTTTAGTTTTTCAAAAAATGTAGCTGTTGTATTTTAATTTGACGAATGTCTCCTTTATGGGAAGATATGTACAAAATTTTGTGGTGGACTTTTAACTGTGGCCTGAGTTTGAAGGGTTTTACTGAGTTGGGCCAAATTCAAAATAGTGGATTTGCACATCTGCCACTAGATACTAACATTTCATATCTCCCAATATGGTCAAATTGTATATCTTTAGAAAGCTCTTTTAATGCTGATTCATATTCACATAAGAACTATGGTCTTAAAATCGACAGAATTAGTGTTATTTGTGGTGGAAATTAAACAACCTTATTTTTGGTTTTGTTTACATTTTTATTGTATGAAAAAATTTTATATGAAAATGTGACAAAAATAATTATTTAAAAAAAATGTGTCATGAATTAATGTTAAAATAACATGTGAAAACATGCAACAAATGATGTTAATGGCTAACAAAAGTTTGTTGATATGGTACACTAAATGCATAAAACAAATTTTCCATTTTTGTATTTTATATATATATAAGATAATGAAAATATTAGCATTATAGTGGCAGATGTGCAAATCTGCCATTTTAAATTTGCCCCAACTCAGTAAAACCCTTTTAACTCAAGCCACAGTCAAATCCACCATAAAATTTTGTACATATCTTGCCTTAAAGGAGACAAATTTGTTGTCAAATTAAAAAAGAAAAAGTTTAAGATTTATTTATTTTTATTTTTTAGAGAAATTAAAGGTCAAGGTCAGATTATGTTATTTATCCTTTAAACAAAAAAATCAATAGATAACCTTTTAAATCTATCAAAGTACTTCAAAATGATATATAAGTTTGCATTGTAGGTGAAAAAACAACTGAGATATTGATATTTAAACTTTGTGAGTATATTCCAAAAGTTACCGTTTTGGCAAGGATCATATTTTGGGAACTCTTTGACCTAGAGATGTAAAGTAAGTACTATTCACTTTCTATCATGAAGCTCTATAAGTGTAACAAATTTGAAAAAAAAATCTGTGATGGTAAGACCCTTGTTGATTTGACATGCAATAACTTTTTTATTCAGACTATTAACGTTTCATTTTAAACATTTAAGTCAGTATGTTTTTTTTCCTTACTTAGGTTTGTGTTGTACTTAGTGATATTGCTCAGAACTTAAAAAATAAAACTTCTCAATAGGAATATTGTTTATCAGATCACATTAGCAAAGTTTCTTTTGCATAAAACCACCTGAGAAAGGCCAAAGAACAATATAAGACTAAATAATTTGTAGAATTATAATTAGATGTCCCCCAAAATCACCTGTTAGGACCTCAGCTACAGGAAAATAGTTTACCTCCCAAACTGGTGTCAAAACACTATGAAAGTATAAAAATAGATTTTTAGAGTAAAAATACCAGCAATACATTTTTGAAAAAAAAATTACCAGCAATACATTTGACTCTTGACAAACCCTCTTTAAAGTCTATGAAACCTGATCTACAAACTGAATTCTTACAAAGAAATACATGCTCTATTCATACAAACCTATCCTAAAAATCATCTTGTTGGCATTAAATAACCCATTAAGGTTGATATGCCGTAAAACAAAATAAACCAAATTAAAATATATTCTTTATAAATTTTATTTCTTGCATATTATTTTTTTTTTTTTTTTTTAAGTTTCAAATTATTTTTTTGTGCATTTATTAAAAAATATAAAATAGCATTTACATTGTTCAATGTATTTCATGTCTGATTTTCTTTTATTGGGTCATTTTTGTGTGAAACTACATTAATTGTGGACTTTCAACAGCAGTAATGAAAAAATAGATAACTCAAAGAGAAAATAACACAGAACAAGATGTCCACTTTCTACACTACTTCCAAGCAGAATGTTAAGAATGAAGTCCCCCATCAATACTGGAAAGAATAAGACTCGGGAAACCTATTTTTCTGAAAGATTGTCTTCATAGAAAGATTTTATAATTTTTAACTGAAAAGTAGCACTGGCTGCTCTGTCATTGAATGCTGAATGCTTCTTTGACCTTTACCATACTGGAGGCAAAAATTGTTGCTGTAGAATTCTCTCCCTTTGCAGCTCTAGGCGCATTTTGTCACCTTGAGATGGTTGTTATAAATAAACACTTATCAACTGTTATTTCAAGTTTGAAATCACCTAGTACTGCTTTTGAACAAGGCTAAACTTCTGTTTTCCAGTGCCATTTTAAATTCTTCTAGATTCTACACAAGGTGTAACACTGATTTAAAATTTTGTAAACAAAGATGGCCACATCAACATCCAATGAAGCCTTTATTCAGATTTTTTTTGATTTGGACTCCAATGATGATTTTAAAGGCTTTACTGAAGTTGCATATTGACAGTGAAGTAGTTGAAGATGATAACCACGCATCACTACATGGAGGAAAACAATGATGGCCACTAGTGGCTTCTGTCATCCATGGCTGACTAATTTTATAGAAGCTATTGGCAACCATGGATATACCCAATAGCTTTTCTGAAGGTGAATTATTTAGTTTATTTATAAACAAAAAAATAACTTTATTTGTCAATGAGACAAATATGCTAGTTAGTTGAAAGAAAGACCAAACAAATGTTGCGTCTTCTCATATGTAAACACAAGGAAGCATGTCACTGTTTTGATAAAATAAAAGCCTTTTTGCCATTCTTATTGAATCCCAGAACTCCGCAAGGAGTAATAAAAGTTAAAGTATGTTAAATTGTTAATGCATTTTTTGTTTTTAATGTCAAAACATGAATTCAAAATGTAATGCATTACATCAAAAGATTACTCGACCATTCTTTTATTAGTATAAAAAAAATAAAATCTATACACACAACACAAAAAAAGTTATAAAAATTTTTAAAACAGGTTTTGTTTGTGCCCTCAAAAAAAAAAAAAATGCAGTGGCTGGGGAAACAATTCTAGAAAGAAATTAGCATGGTAAAGGATAAATGTTTATTAGTATGATTACCCTTACAGATGACAAGAATAGGTACTACACCTTGATCTCTGCCTGGTGGTCAGGGAGTGAAGAAAAGTAACTTGAGTAGCACTGGCTGCTCAGTCAATAAATGCCAAATGTAATTTTATAAGGGAATAGCTAAGCTTACCATTCTTATAAGTCACTGTGACTAGACTGCTATGAGGTTGATGTAAATAAATGTTGTAGTGGACCCCCTGGAGGGGGTGTGATATAAATAACATGGCTTGTGTGCTCCAAACAGGGGTAAATGTCACAAGAGGCCCACTGACTAAAAATTAATACAAAGTTTATTTTCATCACATATAAAAGTATGTGTTTGGATTAAAGGAACATGAACAAATAGTGAATCAAGTAATGGAGGCAGAATTAAGTAAATTGAGGAATATTGACTTGATAGAAGATATACATAATATAGGTACCTCCACAAGATTGCTAAAAAAAGAACATAGCATGATGAAAAAGACGCCAAACTTGATGAAAACAAAATTTTATCGTCTAAATGTTTGTTATTATTAAGAGGAAAGATCAAAGTATTTTGGGGGTATTTTTTTACATTTTTTTTAAACGTTCCTGACCATTTTTTTCCATTTTAAAAAAAACTGGAAATCTGACTTTGAAATTTTTTTAAATATCAATTATCATTTTTTCAAAACTTATTTTAAGAAAATCAGAAATTATGTTTATTTAAAATATTTTGAACCAAACTTAACTTAGCTTTTGTGCCAAAAAGATGTAATTTGAAAATAAAACAAAGCAGGTCATAAACTTTCGCGTCTCTTGACATGTGATGAATGATATATTTACGAATTCCATGAGGCTAATTTGTTCTCGGAAGGAGAAAAGTGAAATAATTTACATTTACGTGAACAAATTATTTACCCCGTTATTTTAACGAAAACTTTCAGCGGTCTAATTTTTTTTTTTTTTTTTTTGTACTTAGCTTTCACCTTTACGGTTATGATGCTTTATGGGAAATATATTGTAAAGAAATTAAAATAAAACTGTTAAGAGTGACATTAAATTTCATATTTTTTAAGAAAGGTATCTAATTAATTTATAGGTACCTTTCTTATGAAATTTTATCAGAATTGTACATAAAATACTATAATTTTATGTACATTTATTACATTCTACTGTTATTTGTATTTGCATTCATTTTATTATTAATTTTGATATTTCATTTATGGAAAAATGTCGTAACTGAGATTAATATAAAAATAAGATCATATAAATTTCATAAGATGATACTGATACTTGTAGGTACCCTTCTCAGTTGAAATTGAAAATCAAATTAACTTCTCCACGTGTTTTCGTAAAAAGTAAAAAAGGCCTTAACAGCGGAGAACAATGCTTAACTCAAATAACGCATAACTTAATTATATTCTGGTTGGTCTTCCGTATTTTATAATTACAGCTCGATTATAAGCACAAAATTACATTTCTTAATTACTGGGGATCTTCTGATTAGTCAAAATGATACAATTTACAACGCACTAAAAAAAGATCTATCTCATAAGGACACTTATGAAAGCCGATGTTTTTTTTAACTAATTTTATAATATTTTAACAACTTAAATGTAAAATCTATTATAATTAATGAAATAACAAATAATTGTATTAAAAATTCATTTTTCATCGAAAAAATTTTTTGCTTTCAGAAAATATTGTTCATATTCATAAAAACAACTAAAAGCAAATAAAAGCATTTGAAATTAAATAATATATTTGTTTTATTGAGTTTTGTATGTTACAATTCACAGCTGATTTTCAGGTACTGCGTATCCAATTAAAAACAAAAAAAAACATGATTTGCATTCCTCAAAGCCCTGTGCTTTTAATTATTGTAATCACTAAAACCTATGCGATCGAATTTCTAACGTTTTCATAAAATTAGTTGGGGGGTAATAAATATTTTAAAAAAATATTTCTACCATGACTTTAATAAAAAAACATATTTATAATAATTTCGATTATCTGTGAATAGTTCCTGAAAGTTTCATTAACATCCGATAATTATTTCTATTTTTGCACGATTTTTCAAATTAATGTGTGTCATACCAAAAAAACGTGCTAAAAAATTGTCTGTTATTTACTAGTTCCGCTGATACAAATAGAAACAAGTTTTTTTTTAATCAAAACTTAGAATGTTCTAAAAAAGAAGGAAAATTTTTTAAAAATAATTAAAAAAAAAAACTTTGGTCTTTCCTCTTAATAATAACAAAGCATTTAGACAATAAAATTTTGTTTTCGGCAAGGTTGGCGTCTTTTTCATCAAGCTATGCTCTTTTTTAGCGATTTCGTGGAGGTACCTAACATAATATAACTGTTACTAAATGTTAAAAGTAGGGTCCATGTTTTTTAAGTTGGCATGTAAGTCCACAGTTTGAAAGTTCAGTTCAAATATCTGGCCAAAGTGTTATAAAGTTGCTGGTTAAGTCCAATTATGAACTTTCTGTAGTATCTCAACCAAAATGTACAGAGTAGATTATTTGAAGTTTGGACGATATAGCCAAAGAGATGAAAATTTAAATGTCTGGCTCTGGCATTGCGTAGTTGCTTGTTAAGTCCAATGGTGAGCCTTCCTTAGTATTTTAACTGAAGTGTACGGAATAGGTTATTTGAAATCTGGACGGAATGCCAGATGTGGTATCCGGGAGTAATAAAGGCCAGTAATGCTGGAAGTAAGAATGGATAGGAAAGCCTAACTAGCATCCAGTTGGCAGAACAAAAATAAATGGGCATGTAACACTATACATAACCAGTCCAGGCGCCTGGACTGGTTATGTATAGTGTTACAAAGGTACAAAGATATTTAGTCACAAAGACCAGAGTTCCTTCATTTTGTCTCCTCCTCATCCTCCCTCAGATCAGTGAGATGCCACTGGGTTATATGATAAGGGTCTACAAATATTAACTAGACCTGCAAAGTACTAAAAATCACAAGAAAATATATTCAGAATTGCCACAAAGTATAAAAATGTTCACAAAGAGTATTCAGACTAAGTTCGTAATACTAAAACAACTAAAAGGATATTACGTTTATTATAAATCTAAATGAGCTATAGTAAATTGACGGGTGTGCGGCAATGCAATGAAGAAAAGGTCATGAAGATATATAATGTCTGCTTGATCATGTGGATGGAGTAGTGAAAACTACAATAACATTCAAACATGAAAAATTAAATTGCTTTCTTGTGTTTATTTTGAAAGTTACTTTCATCTTTTAAAATTATTTGATAGGCAAGTTCTCTGTTTACCTATCTTTGTAGTTGCATAAAACAAGATACATGTTACAAATGATGAATTTGCAAGATAATTTCATGAGGTGTTATGGATGTACAATTAAAGTTTTAGGTACAAAGGTATTTCAAAGGCTGTAAGTTAAATTTAATTAAAAATATTGATCCATGTCTCTCAACCTGAAAGTAAAAACTTTTTTTTCCTATTCTGTCCTTGTGAGAGTTGTCAGAAATGTTCTTTCCAGATCAAAGATTCCAACAGATGTTGATTGGCAATTCTTTAAATTGGTTACTATTTGTCTGGCACTATTCTAAGACTTTCAGACAGATTCCAACATTGACTTGGCAATGCATTCTTATTCATATCAAGTTCTTACCATGTTTGAAAAGCAAAATGGCTGCATTTCTATTTTGTTAGATTCCTTTTATGGTTCTTTTGATCTTTTCTAAAAGCATTTTCTATTATGCTTTCTTCATCTTTTCAAAGTGGACAGAAAGAAGTCTCTGTTTAAAATTTACTACTGACGCAATTTCATTGCTAGTGTCCTACATGATATTTGAGTTTTTTTTATTTGAATCATGCTGATACTGTTTACTCAGGAAAAGCTTCTATTATATTGCTGGGATCTGTCTACCCAGGTTTTTGATTTTATCCGAGTGTCTGGATTCCAAACATTTAACAACACATCTTTTAAACAAAGCATATAAAAGGTTATTTTTTTGGAGGAAAAATAGAAGCAGAACACCAGTTGAAATAACATTCTTTTCAGAAATATACAATAGCAATAAAGTGTTCAAGTTTCCTTGCAGTGAAGTTTGCTTTATAAAGTACTTGTTCTTAGTGCAGAGTGAAATGTGTGGACAGACTTGATTTATGATGCTTCATAGACAAGGACTGAGTCAATGGCAACTGTTGGCTCTTCTCTTCTGTTGTATGTGTGGGTGCATGTGTGTACATGTGTAGAACAAACTGGCCTCAAAAATTGTTGTGAACCAGAAGTAGTATGCTTCTATTTTTATATCTGTAAGGGGATTTAAAATATAATTTTACATATAGGCGCCTTTTTGAATACAAGGTTTTCATTAGTCAGAAAATAATTTCACACTGACTTCCGAAAATCTTTCTCTCTATTTTGCAGGAATGGTGAAAGGATTTATTCTATTAGTGGTCCAAAGAAAAACGTGGTAGGTCTACAATTATGTCTGCAAGTATTTTGGCTGTATATGCCCTAATAATTGTTGTTTATCAAACAAATCTGATATGTTTTTTAACCAGTAAAATCCCGTCAGAAGGTTTAATTTCTGTAATATAGGTTTATGACAATATTGCATTGAAATGCTAGTTGTCATATGGTCACCAAAGTTAAGCAACATCAAGTTTGATCAATACTTAGGTGGGTGACTGCTGGGAATACCAGGTGCTGTAAGCTTGGATGTGTGGGTGGTGTAATGGCTAACAGCTTGGAATTGGAAATCTGAGAATAGAGTATCAAATCTAGTTGGATTTGTTATATTCACTTATATGCAAATATCCTTGTGAAAGGTATGAATGCATCTCTCTTCCCCCAGCTATGGGTTAATTAGTAGGACTTGTATCAGTAAATCATTATCTCCAAGAAAATTGTTACAATCTAAAAATATTTTCTGGCTTTAAATAATCTGCAAAATGATTGGTTTACTTTTTTTTGATTTATCATTCATGTAATAGGAAAATAATAAAAGAAAAGGAAACTTAAATTAACGGTTCTAATTTCAGAAATTTGTACAAAAAAAAAACTGAAACTGTTTTAAATTACTGCTTGAATTTCTGGGATGAGGATCTATTATTATTTACAACTTGACACATGTTTATTTTATCATAATGTTTTGGCTGATGTGCTCTCTGGGCTTGTGGTGTCAATTTCAAACCTTATCCTTTATTTAATCTTAAATTGTTGTTTTGCTGTCCATGTGTAGGGGATATCTTGTTTTGTTCTCTTTTTACTTTTCTATGTGCTATACCTTTTCAGGACATAGGTGATCATGGCTCTCCATCTCACTTGCAGCTCTCAACAAGTTCCTCCCCTCTGCCACCTCCCCCAGACCACATTCTGTTATCCACTTGCTTAAGGCCACCAAGTATGTCATGCGTTGTTTTCTCTTCTCTCTTTTCCCCTCTATTCAACCTGTGAGTATCAGATTCTCCAGGACCTTCTTCCTCATTATGTGTCCCAGGAACTTCAGCTGCCTCTATCTGGTGTTGAGTATAAGCCTCCCCCTTCTTTGCATCCTCTCTAAGACCTCATTGTTGCTCACATGTTTGGTCCATGATATCTTTAGCATCCTTCTGCAGAACCACATCTTTGTTGCCTCAAGTCTCTTCTTCATCTTTGAGGAAATCATCCAACATTCGCTGCTTTAAAGGACAGATGTCGCATAACAGCTCAGTATTCTTTTCTTCATTACCAAAGAAATCCTCCTGTATTGCAGTACTCTGAGATCTGTAGACGTATTGAGATGGCCAATGACACATTCCAAAAGCTGGGCAGTGTCGCACTTACTGTCTTCTGTCAGAACACTTCTCAGATATTTAAACTTCCAAGTCCGCTTGATTCTATTGTCCCTGACCTGCAAATCATCTTTCAGGCTCATCCTTTTATTGATGACCATGCATTCTGTTTTCTTGTAGTTTATGCTTAGTCCCTTCTTCATACTCTCCGTTACTACCTTCTGTAGATTTTGTAATTTCTTTTCTGTGTCTGCTATCAGTATCATTTATTGCTAGCCTTGTTTCACAGGGTCTGAAGAAGGCTGGAGGACACAACAGCTGAAACATGACAACAAAGATGAGAAAAATTAGTCTTGACTGTAAATAATGTTTCAAATTTGTATAGTATTGTAGCCAAATCAAGTGATTAAATGTTGTTGGATTCCTGTATGTAGAAGAGATATTAGAGAGATAGGATAGTGATAGAATTGTTTACTCGAATGGGAGATAGCAGTGAAATTACAAGCAATAACATTTTATTTAGCAAAACAAATGGAAATAATGCAAAAGGAGTGACTGGAAGTGTATGTAGAAATGTCCTTTTTCATACATATGGGTCTGTGAAGTTCCAATAAAAGCTGTTGACCTATATTTGAGAAATTTTCCTTCTTGGTTTGGAATATTGAGGTCGGTTGTTAATAAATTTAGGTCATTGGCTACTGTGCCACTCTCTCAGAAGGGAAATGAGATGCATCCTATCTCTATGGTATTCTGTGGGGAAGAAATAGAAAACTTTTTGCTCTTTTATTTTGTACTACTTTTGGCAACAACTTGTTATCATTAGCAGAAGTTCCTTGGCAGACAAGCAGGATAATACTACAGAACTTTATAGATATATATTTGTGTGTGTGTGTGTGTATATATATATATATATATATATATATATAAAAAGAGCTTTTATTCCAAAGCTAATTTATTGGACATACCAAAAGACTATGGTTCCATTATGGTGTTGGTAATATCAGTATGAAGGTTATTTGCCTGTAACATTTTTGTATCAGATTTTATGGCAGATACAATAATTTGAGATCTGGTAATTTTGAGGCATTATTTTAAACTGTCTCAGTGTCAGTAAAGCTGCTTAAGGAATTTGGAAAGTAAAAGAAAATAACATTTAAATGTACTGACCCCTGACTGGTATAAACATTTTATGGATGGTGACTTATCTCTTGAAATGAAGTTCAGAAACAGACAACCGTCAATTGTTAGGCTTTAAAATGTGAGGATAAAGACTCTAATTACCACCTTTCAAAATCTTTCAGGTGACCTATGAAGGATATATTAAAGATAGGAGGGAAGAGAGGAAAACAGTAAGGAGTTTGTGTAAATGGATGGCAGTAAGAGGGATGGTAAAAAGACAAACAGCAATCTTGGGCTTTCATGCCTGTAAAAAAAAAAAAAAAAAAAAAAAATGGAATGTCAAAAGGACAGTTTTTCCTTTGACACTGCTATTATTTTAACTACCTTTACTCCTCGGCAATGTTTGCTTTAAAAAGTGATGATTAGAATTTTAATAAAACCTAAATATATGAAAATGAATTTATTATTAATAGTAATCTTACAAGTATAAGAAATTATACTCGTTCAAAAAACCTTCAGTGTTTTAATTTGAAAATAATCAAACCAATACCAAAGGGGAAAAAAAGGTCTAAAAAAAAGAAAGAACATGTACGTTAGCCGAAAATAATCATCTAGCATGCAAGCCCAAAGAAAAAAACCCTGATAGAGTACGCAAAATAACTAAATAAAGTGCTCGATACAGTAAGTCGAGCAGACCTAGTTAAACCTAGAGAGCCAGAGAAACCTACCAAGGTTTCACATAAGCGGATCATCAGGGAAGGCTGGCTTGACTTTCCTGATGATCTGCTTAGGTGAAACCTTGGTAGGTTTCTCTGGCTCTCTAGGTTGAAAATGAATTTATATATTTTCTTTATTTTTGAGAATTAACAAAAGTAATTAACACTATTAGATTGTTTAATTATGCCAATGATTTGTTAGACTGTTTACTGGAATAGTTGGTAAAACATTGGCTAATTGCCAATCTATTCAAACTTTACATAATGTTAAATAAGATTTGGTTCACATCTTAATAATTTAGTAAAAGTTTATAAATTTATGAATAAAAAAAATTATATTTCTTTATAAATTGGTAAAGGATAAATATTGCATTACTTTTAATATAATTGTATTAGTTTTTAGAATGTTGTAAATATAAAATTACTCTTGTAAATAAACAGTTTAATTTTGTTTTAAATTCTCAAGATCAAAAAATGCATAAATTTGCTTAGGTCTTAATAAAATTCTAATCACTTTTTAAAAGAATAAACATTGCTGTAGAGTGAAGGTAGTTAAAATAATAGCAGTGTCAAAGGAAAAACTGTCCTTTTGACACATCACTTTTGCAAACATGACTGTCAAAGATTACCAGACAAACATTACTAAGAGCTACAATGTTGTGGAATCTATCAGCCACATCTTTTCACTGCCTACATCTGGTGGTGTAACCATGTTTAGTGGTCCAATCCTCAGGGTCTTAGAGCGACATCTTAACCATGGGGCTAACTGTGCGCAGGTCAATACTAATGCTGGTCTAAGCTGGCTGTTGTTTGCTGGCTGTTTTGATCCACACAAACTCTGCTCACACTGTTTTTGATCTCTCAGCAGTGGTTGAATCGACACTCAAAGTCTCACAGTACTGGTTCAAGCCATGGCAGGTGCTATATTTAGGAAAAAAATATCTTCATTATGAAAAATAAAACAAAATATTCATGAAGTTAATCTTCAATATAGCTCTTTGTACAACAAAAATTAACTCTTCCCACATCAATCTCTATATGACAGTGGGCCTTGTCTAAACTTCTGGAAAGTTGGACTTAAGTTTTGGAATCAGGAAGTCTGGTTGGCAGTTGAGCTAGATTTCAGAGACACTCAATGTGGGATCTTGGCTCAAAGTATCTGATCCCCCCCAAAGTCATGTCCTTATATGCACTTTGGCCTAAAACTGGCATAGGATGGAAGGGTTCTGTAGATTTGTTGATTCCCTGATTTTCATGAACTCCAATAAAATTCCCTATTTCTGCTTTCTTAATTAACTTCCCAGATTTAGAGAATTATCTACCTGCCTTGGGAGTAGTCACAGGGATTGCTCTTCCATTAACTCCAACCTGCTTCAGTTCACATCTTGCACCCCTACTCCACACATGTGGGGCTAAATTCTCTCCCTTTCTCCTCAGTATTCTAACTGTGCCCGCTTCTCAGGGCTGGCATAAGTGTCTTTGTGGCAAATCTAATTTTTAAAGTGCATAGGAGAAAGGGCATGGTTTATTCTCATTAATTTCATTTCTCTGACTCCTTTTCTGGATCCACTTGTCCAGAGAAAAAATATAGACCAGATCATCTTCTCATTTTAGCCTTTCAAGGGATAGATAATAATTATTTCCTAATTTGTTTTTGTTAATGGAAATATACTTGTTTACTGAAATTCTCAACAAAGAGACATGCTGTTTTCTATCCTTGGGGCCCTGGTCGCTGTCTTAGTGTTACGAGGATGCATTTCTATAATAGGGATTCCATTGAGTTCTACTTGTTATTACAAAAAAAGTTTTCATTCATGAAGTAGTTGTAAAATAGAGAAATTAGAAATAGAATGTTTGGAAGATTCTAGATCATTCTAGTATACTTGAGAAAAATCTAGATGATTCGATAAACATCTAGAAATATGCAAATTAGGTGTTAGGGATTTTGGAAAAGGGTTGTCAGTTGATGAATGGGAATTTCTGCTGTTATCAATTCCAGCTTTTGATTCAAGGACTATTATATCCAGCCGAAAGAATCTCTATAAAATGTTGCCGACCAACAAAAACCCAAAAGAGAATTTCATGGAACAAATTTGGTAAATAGAATTTTGACTAATTTTCATTGACCAAACTAAAAATTAATATTTATTTACACACCTTTGTGGATTTCCAAATATAGCACTTAGATTACTTCACTAGCCCTAAAGTGATAAAGATATCTGACTCCCTTTCCTTCTCCCTCGTAACATTTCGCCAGTAACTCTGTTTTCTGTTTTGTAGGCCACAATTGTTTATCATGTATATATTTTATGTTCTGTTTTAGTAAATTAAATATTTGTTTGTGATTTAGCTCCCTGTTGTGGTAAATCATTTTTTTTCCCTTTGTTACAATTATCAACACGTAACACTTAGCAAAAACATAAGCCAGATCACCTGCCTGTTATTACATCAATTTTCATAATCCTAAGCCAAGCAACAGGTTCATTCTCCTTTTTTTTTTTTTTTTTTTTTTTTCATAATTTGTTTTCATTAATGAAGATATTATTCTCAGCTGCTTCTATTTCACCAATGATGGGTTTTTCTCATTTCCCAAGAAAGAGATGAAGCCATTTCCCAATTTGTTTTACCCACATGCCAGATTTTTGATAGATAAAAAAAAAAGAAAGTAAACTGTATATCTGTCCAATTCGTAGGGGAGTGAGGCAACACAGATGGCCCTTTCTTCACTTCTACATTACCAGAGAAAATGTCTTCCATTCTCTTTCTATCTTCCAGTTTATATTTCATTTTCAGTTTAACCTTTTTCTGTTTAGAATTAATGTTTAACCGCCTCGGTGTCACAGCAGCACATAGGAGAAAGAGGCGGATTGTTGTCAGATAATACATGTAGAGCATTTTATAAGCTTTTATTATATTAGGTTATAATTGTAGAGTTGAGTGAAAATGGATTTATTTTTATCATTTCACCCTAAGTAAGGCAATAAAGTAACTAAGACATAAGGGATTACTGAGAGAGAATGAGAACAAAAAATAAAAACACTATTAATGAGAGAGAAAATGAATTAATGCAAAAAAAAAAATTGACATTGCTTTTAAATTTTTGAAGAACAAAGTGGACTAGGAAGCTGGAAGAGAGTTCCATGAGTGAAAAGTACAATAGAAGAAACTGTTAGCATATAACTTATTGTTACATCTAGCCATTTCAACTGTAAAGATGAGACCTTGCTGCCAATCTAGTATTGCCCTTAAATTCAGAAAGTCTAATTACCACAGAGGAAAATTCATCAGAACAATTACTATGTAAGTATTTACAGAAAAGGCAAAGGGAAGTGAAATTATGGTTGTGGGAAAGTGATTGAAGCTAAGATTCCAGAACCAATAGCATTGCAAATTCGTCTTTGGATTTTATCAACAATCTCTAAGTATATAACATTAGCAGCAATATTCAAATCAGGGACAAATGGTAGACTAAATATGTAAGATGGATTCCGGAGTGGAAAACATTAGTCTGAGAAGGTTCAATGAGTTACTTTCCTGAGGTTAGCATCAGCCATGCTGATAGATAGTAGTGTTCTCTT